>JASEVX010000168.1:187500-189029 GCA_031761405.1 Serripes groenlandicus | reverse complement strand
ATTACTGTAACGAAAAGCCAGGTGATATTACCTACCCACTATAACTCAACATTACATTTGTACTGCTTACATGAAATTGGGGTTAATCGTCTAACACCTACATTGACATTCCTGTCCATCTCTTCATACCTCAATCAATCAATATATCTTATAATTTTACATAAGTAAACACATCCGAAAGACATGGAATTCATATGTATATAAAATTCAACAGGCGTTCATAGTAGTGTTGGGGTAGGGGGTCTAGACGCCTTCTATGAATATATTTACTTAATCAAATCAATCCATCTACAGTATTAGTTTCTACACAAAACAAGTTGTTTAAAGAAATGTTTTATAAGTGTTAGTTATGATATATTCTATATCTATATGTCATATATTGGCTAGCCCTGGCTGTAGGTTTGAGTGTCCGGAAGGCTCAGACTTAGGTACACTGTTGGACTGATTTTAGCCACTTTCTGTTAGTTTGTGGTGTCCATCTGTCCGTCCGAAATTCATAAAATGTCTGTGAACATCTTTTTGGACCTTAAATTGACTATCCAAGCTATTTCAATCCTGTAGTTCTCTCTTGTAACTGAATTATATATAAACAGTCATTTAGGAGAAAGTACAGAGGTATGAGACCGAAATGTTATCCACATGAGGGCATTCACTATCATTTTCATCTCTCACACGTGTCATCATTTCTACACAAAGCAGCTTCACACGTAAGAATCGATCAATCTCAGACTCACATTGGAGACTCTGTTTTAACTGTGATGTTTTTTGATGAGAATGTATTGGTCGATGGTATCGCAGGTTGCACTTTGATCAATAGTAGGTATTCTTTCATCCAATATTGTACCTATGTTGTTTTAAGTTATCGTCTCGGGTTATATCACTCAAGTAAATTTGCTAAAAAAAATCATTTATCCATCTCAGTTTGTTCATAATCAGTCAGTTCTGGGAAATATTGTCCTTCCCATATACTCATACTCACAATATGTTCTGGGATATCTGCTACCTTCCCCTCTGTTCATACTCACAGTGGGTTCTGGGACATCTGATCCCTCCGCTATACTCATAGTCACAGTCAGTTCTGGGACACCTTTTATCTCCCCTATACTCAGTCAGTCGGTTCTGGGACATATTGCCCTTCCCGTATACTCATACTCACAATATGTTCTTGAACATCTCGTCCCTTCCCCTATGTTCATATTCACAGTGGGTTCTGGGACATCTGATCCCTCCCCTATAATCATAGTCACAGTCTGTTCTGGGACACCTGGTCCCTCCCTATACTTATAGTCAGTCAGTTCTGGGACACCTGGTCCCTTCTATATACCCACTATCACAGGCAGTGATACCTGGGCCCTTTCTCTTACCCATAGTCAGTCAGTAATTGGACACCTGGTCCTTACCTATACTCATGTTCAAAATCGGTTCTGGGACACCACCTGGTCCCTTCTATATTCTCATACTCACAGTCGGTTCTGGGATACGAACTCACAGTCGCTGTCAGTTCTTGGAAACCTTGTTCCATCCCTTAT
>JASEVX010000168.1:0-182500 GCA_031761405.1 Serripes groenlandicus | reverse complement strand
CCAAGCTTTCTCTATTTTTAATTTTTTCTGTCTAGTCCAACCATCTTTCGGTCCTTAAAAAAAAAATGACAAAAACACGTTCGGCAGGGGAACCCCTGCCAAATTTTTTTGCATGGTAGGGGGAATACGTCGACTTTTTTTTAAATATCGCCGTGTTTTCGGAATTAATTGGAAAACATAATTACTACTTCACCGTATTCATTATTTTTTTTCAACTTGCATCTTATTAAAGTTATTCATTCATAGTTCATTTTGTAGTCTATTATCATTCCAGTCAACCAGGTTTATAAGTTAAACTGTCTTTTCAGAACTGGACAACAAAAAGCCAACGTCAAAGTTTGACGGTGAAGCTACATCAACTACTGCTGCTGGAACTGCTGCCATTGTCACAACATCAGACAGTAGTACTGGGACAGTCAATCCTCAAGAGTCTCACACCAGCTCAAGCGCGTCATATGTACCAGTACCACAAACAAAGTGTGGACCTTGGACTGGTGAAGAATGTCGGGCAGCCATAGAACAACTGTTCGACTCATCAAAACTGGTCCATAACTGCTTCAGCTGCAACCAGAAGGACTGTACAAGCATCAGCAGCCATGAAATTCAAAGGCTCACTCCCAAGAAATTCAAGCACAATTGGTTAAATAAGGAGAACTGGTGGCTGTGCTATGTGGAAGGGCAAGGTATGTTCTGCCTTATATGCCGGAAGCATAACATGAAACATCGGCAGAACCTTAAGGAAGTGTTTGCTGCTACACCCAGTGTAAGAGTGAAGGTGGATGCTGTAACAACCCACAGTACAAACACCCTTCACTCGTCAGCACTAGAAAGTGAACTGCTACAAAGAATGTCATACTTTCACAAAGAAACAACGAAAAAATCTGCTGTTCAAAACACTACTCTGGAGCAGGTTTTTGCTACAGCCTACTTTTTGATGAAGTCTTTTATAGCAAACAGACAATTTATCCCCATGCTATCTTTTGTTGAGAAAGTATTTGATGTTGAATCTGTGAAGTATTTTCAACACAGATCTGCAGGAGCCCAAACGGAGATATTTCTAACTATGGGTAACACCATGAAGAAGGAAGTTCTTCGCAAAGTAAAGTCAGCGCTGGCATTTGGTATCCTTACGGATGAGGTGGCTGATGTGTCTGTAACAGAAAACTTCATTCAATTCTATTGCCGTGAGACTGATAAAGTTGAAACACAGTTCCTGTCATGCCAAAATGTTTTGGAGAACTTTCAATCTGCAAATGCTGAGGCTATTGCCACTCTTCTGCTGACGGAAATTGAAGAACTTGATGACTTGGACTTGCGTTGTTTTACTGGTCTGACATCTGATGGTGCGTCTGTAATGGTTGGGAAACGTTCTGGTGTGGCTGCAAGATTAAAGCAAGTGATCCCAACACTTATAAATGTTCACTGCATTTGTCACAGATTGGCCCTTGCTTGTACATATTCCAATGAGTCACTCTCTAATATCAAGGACGTGGAAACTTGGCTGCGCCAGTTATGGCAATTCTTTGAGAATTCACCGAAAAGAATGGCAGCCTACTTAAAGATTCAGACACAGCTGAAGTCAATACGGCTGGAAGGCAAAGGGGTGAAGCGGGTGATTAAAAGGCTCAAGAAAGCGTGTAGAACCAGGTGGTTGAGTCTGGAGGCTTCCGTGAAAGCTGTACATGAAGACTATGAAGCGGTTCTTCAAACCTTAGCTCAGTTCGAACAGAAAGATGCCACTGCCTCTGGGTTATTTAGGAAGATGAAGAGTCTGAAGTTTCTTGGGGTCATTTACATCATGAGGGAAGTACTCCCAATCCTTGGTGACCTCTCCCGTCGTTTTCAGAAGGGATCGTTAAACTTCGCTGCTATATTACCAGCAATAAACATGACAAAAGACAGACTTCAAAACTTATCAAAAGATGAAACGCCCCTCAACAATTTGAGAAATGACATCGACTCATTTACAGATATGTGTGCTGAAATTAAAATGAACAAAAATGATGGGCAGCAGTTACAATCTGTGTTTTCAAAGTATGTTGTGGCACTGGTTTCAAATATTGACAACAGATTTTCAGACAGTTCTGAGGTGTTGACAGCATTTAATATCTTCAACCCTACAGCAGTACCAGATTCTGCAGCTGAGATGAGAACATACGGAAATCAACAGATAGAGATTCTCTGTAACCATTATTTCAGTGAGAATCAGGACAGATCCGACAAATTGAAAGCGCAGTGGCATGCCATGAAATACCACATCAGGGATGCTGTCAAACCAAACCTACCAGAGTCCGTGAAATCAGGCAGCGATATATCTCCAACTGAGTGGCTTCTGTTACAACTTCTTAAGGACACCTCAGTGAGACAGCTGTATCCAGATATTGTTTACATTGCTGAAGTTGTGGCCTCTTTACCAGTATCAAATGCATGGCCAGAGAGGGGTGCAAGTGCATTAAAATCAGTGAAGACAAGACTTAGGAATAGACTGAGCAGTTCCATGTTGGAGTCAATTCTGCACATCTGTATAAATGCTCCTGAACCATCCTCTGCTGCAGGCCAGAAACTTGTCAAAGAAGCTGTTAAATCATGGCTGGACAGAAAAGGTAGAAGGAAGCTTCCTAAAAAAGCAAGTGCACCTAGATTGTCCGACAACAATACCTCTCATCAACCGGTTGTAATGATGGAGGATACTGGAGTTTAAACAGAACCCATGGGTGTACCAGAAGAGGTGATCAAGACGGCTGTGGACCTGGCTATTAAAAAGTTGAATTTGGTCCAGTATGGTAGTGATGATGAGGATGATGACGATTGGTCAGATGATGATGCATGCTGCTCATAAACATCTTATATTCATATATGTTACAATGAACACCAGATAGATAAATTTATTCTTGTATATTCATGTCACAATGTATAAAACCAACTATACAGTATTTAAAACATAGCATGAGGTGAAAAACATAAAGCTTATATTTTTGAAAGACCAGTTGTATAGTTGATTCATAGAAGTTATTCTGATTAAGAAATTATATGTACAACATAAAAAAAGGGGTATTTAAATTTTACTAAGAAAGAACATAAAATACACAGGATAACTTCATATATAAAGTGGTATTGTTAAACACAGCAACTTTGTTTTATTTAACTTTTAACCATCTGTTTCTTAACTGTCATCCTGAAATGTTAAAGATTTTGTTATAATGTTTTTAAACAAGTTTGTAATATTTAAATAGAATGCAACAGCATGCAAAGTTATGTATTAAAAGTGTAAATATTATCTCAATAATTTGTTTGTTACCGTTTGATACAAATCAGATCACAGTTTTGTAACCAATGATTAATAGCTATGCTTATACCACAAAGATTGGATGTTCGATTAAAACGATAACGATCAAAAAGTTAAAGAAATAATTTTATAAAAATATTTTTTTTCCAAACTTTCTTAAGGGAAATTGTCTGACGTTAAATTTTGTTAGTAAAAAAATAATGCACATAATGCTCTTAAAAACACTCAGAATGCAGAAGATGGCTTGTAAAATTAGAAGGACCCCCCTAGTTTCGCATCGCACCTTTGGTGCTCGCGTATTTCTGCCTCCTCAAATTAATTAAAGGCCTGCTCAACTTTTCCTTAATGAAACCCCTGGTAGTGAATATCTGCTTCTGTATTGAATATGGGTTCAATTGTATTGTTAATTAATGTCTGAATTTTACTTTACATGTAAATCTCTTTACCGTGCTTGTTTGTAGGGTGTTTTAACCTGCTATCAGCAATTTTTAAGGGAAAGCCATTAGTACCATTTTGAAGTCTTTGCAGTAAAATTTAAATACAGTTTCTATAGTTACATATGAGGACATTAGTTTAGATTAATAGTAGCCTGTGCATCTGTATGATTAGATACAACACAACATTAAAATATCAGACAGTGATTAGATTAAATTTACAGTCTCTACATCTGAGATATTTGAATAAATATATATACGTTTGTTGACACCTCAGCAGCTGACCACTTTTGAAAACATTATGATAAAAGCAGAAATTATTCTAACCAAGCAATTTCTACGTTTGCCAAAGTGTTTTCAATTTTGTCTAGGTATAAACCTTCTGCTGCATATGTGTTGTACATGGGAGAGGTATAAGAGCTAATTTACAGTTATTTTCAAACATTTTGTTTCAATCAAATAAAATTGTTTAAATTAAGCATTTTATTGTGTCACCTGCGTAGCATGGTAGGCACTTAGGGATTACTCATGTTTTTGTCCGCTGTCTGTCATCCATCTGTCCGTCACTTTTTCATCACGTTTTCAAATAACTGTTTTCCTACTCAAAGGATTACATTGAAACTTCTGACAAATGTTTATATCAATGTGTGTGATTGGTTCACAAAAGGGCGATAATCCAAATATTTTTTATATCAGAGTTATTGCCCCTTTTCTGTCAAACATTTAAATTTTCTGACAAGGCCCCGGCAGGTGACACACGTGCTCCGGGGAGCACTCCATTCTAGTTTTATTTAGCTCACCTGAGCACAAAGTGCTCCAGGTGATCACCTTTGATCACATTTTATCCATCTGTCGGGCATCAACACCAATTGCATTGTGAACACTCAACAGGCAATATTTGGCATCCAATTTTATTGAATGTTTATCAGAACATTTATCTCTACATTTGGCATCCAATTTTATTGAATGTTTATCAGAACATTTATCTCTATCAAATCTTTCCCAAGTTCAAAACTGGATCATGTGAGGTCAAAAACTAGGTCACAATCAGCATATATTGAAACTTTATTAGAATAATTGCCTTGATGATATCTAGTCTATGTTCGAAGAGGTTCGAATATATACCAGTAGGTCATGTCCGGTCAAGAACTAGGTTTCTATGCCAAATTAATCTTTTTCTTGCTGATATCTAGGCCAAGTTTGAAAATGGGTCATGTCTGGTCTAAAACTAGGTCACTTCGCCAAATTAATGGAAAACTTTGTGAATTTTTGTGGAAAGCACATTTTTAGCTCTACTGGCCAAAGGTTTATGTCGTGGCGATTCGTCCGTCGTGTGTGCGTGCGTGCATACGTCCGTCCTTAAACAATTTCTTGTTAACACGATACAGTCTTCACTTTTGATTGTATCTCAACCAAACTTATACAGTAGTTAGATATCCATGAGAGCTCGGTTCCTTTCGAAAACCAGCCAGATCCGCTTATGCATGACTGGATTATGGCCCTTGAAATGGTCAAAATTGCTATAAAAGAGCTTGTTAACACGATACAGTCTTCACTTTTGATTGTATCTCAACCAAATTTATACAGTAGTTAGATATCCATGAGTTCCGGTTCCTTTCGAAAACCAGCCACAGATCCGCCCATGCATGAATGCATTATGGCCCTTGAAATGGTCAATATTGTGGAACCAGGCATCCCTGGGTTCGATCCGCAGATGGTTTTTGGTCATGGCAAGGTACATTTACTAGCCAAGTACTGGTTCATTTATCGAGGCATCATGAATAAGCAAACAGTTTCTATGATACAACTGAAATAATGTTTAAGTTAAATGCATACAATAATGTTTTGTTTTTGTTAGGGATTTTACATAGTTTTCAACAATATGTCAGTTATATCATGGAAACTGCAAACTATGGGGCCACAACGAATTCCTGTTGGAGTTAAGTGTATATAAATGGATTTAAAATTACATCAGAATTAAAATTGCTGTAGAGGTAGGTTAATAAATATACCTTGTCAACCCCATGCAATGTATTACATTTTGCAGATGGGAGATTATAACAATGGTAAAAATAGACTGAAAAATTGTTGGAGAATTCATCCATAATAGGTGTACTAGTATTACGTGTGAAAGCTCGAGCCGAAGGCTCGAACGAAGCACGCCTATAGGTTACACGTACGAACACATCATACGAGATCAAAACAACGAGAATTCAGTACAATCTTACTGTTTTTCACATATCAAATCTCAACCCCATAGCACTTTTTTTCGGCCATTTTGCTTCCGGTCTTACTGGACGGACAAATTATCGTAACCTATTCATTTCGTAATCGGTAAAACCCACAAACACGATATTCGCATGTTTTGACAAATCAAAAAATACTTAGAACTAGAGAGAAAAATTAAATTAAATTCCTTCTCGATAAAGGAATGAAAACAAGGAATCTGATATGTGATAATTTGCGTGTAATTGCACTCGTTTTCTATTTTTAAAATACTATTTTCTCAACCGGAAGTAAACATATCCAAAAGTGACGTCATTGCAACGAAAAGTAACGTCATTGTAAGGCAAGTAATAAATAAATAACAAAAGGAAAACGACAGGAATGGTAGGAAAAGATAGTTTGACTCGTCACAAATGGATTTCATTCACTGGAAGGACTTTATATGAAGGCTAAGTCGACTAATCTTTTGTACCTGTCATCATTATTTCATGGATTTTATATCTTTGCAATATAGAGAAGCAATAAACACTTGAAAATGATTGTAAATATTTCAACGGAAGTTATCGTTCGTTACACTGGCCTCGGATATTATTTTAACTGAACAGGACGAACAATTCTGTTTCTGTATCGGCATAGCTTCATTTCAAGGTAAGCTATTTATTATATCAATAATTTGCTTAAAAATATAACTTCATTTCTAAATTATTTGTTAGTATCTGTTGGGAACGTTTCCACGATGCTTTCGTTACATCGCGTGACGTCACATGGTGATCCATGGTGTGTATCGTTTTTGTCTGTATCTGTCATTTGAAGCCGAAGCCGTCTTGTCAAATGTTGACTCCACTCAAGAAAATAGCTAAACTATGATATCTTCTACTGTCTAGTTGTATTGACTTTAAGACGTTTATCTATTTATTGCAGTAAATGTAGCAAACAAACAAAACTACAGTCAATTTCAAATTATTTGCCTTCAATTTACATTATTTTTTTACATTGTACAGTTTAACAGTTTATGTCTATGACCTAGTCTTTGTCAAATCATGAAAGTATGACCAGAATCAGTTCACCCTGGTTTTGGGGTATACATAGTAAATGTCTTAATTAAGCCATATATCCTCCAACCTGAAAGAGAGGAAAACACTTTCATGCCTTCAAATGTGTTTATTGATCAAACTCAAATGAGTCCATTGTTTTAAAGGAATGATGTCATATGTGGGCTATCAATAAAACACATTACTTTTCTTTCAACAGGCTTAAATTCTAGTAGATTTATCTTTTTTTTTTTATCCAAAATGTGTTTATTGATCAAACTCAAATGAGTCCATTGTTTTAACGAAATTATGTCATATATTATATATGTGGACTATCAGTAAAACACATTACTTTTCTTTCAACAGACTGCATTTCTAGTACTAGTAGATTCATCTTTTTTTTAACCAAAATTTGTTTATTGATGAGTCATGATTGTTTAAAAGAAATGATGTCATATGGGGGCTATCAGTAAAACACATTACTTTTCTTTCAACAGGCTGAATTTCTAGTAGTTTCATATTTATTTATTGTTATCCAAAATGTGTTTATTGATCAGATTGGACAACTTGGTACTAAGAATTTAAACATTATTTTCACTAGGTTATTTTAAATACTCTGCATGTATGTATTCAAACAACATTTAAAAAAGATTCAACATCTATTGACAGCACTATTTTCATATTTGGGAAACAACCAATGATGTCATAGAACTCTTCAAATTGAAGAGCAAATGCAAAATAAAAGCCTTTTACAGTCATCGATTTAGGTCCGTCTATGAAACAGGGCAATGTACACTACATATATATCAAACTTAAATAAGGTAAAAACAAACTGAGCATTGAAATCTGTAGATAAAGAGGATCAATCTCTTTTTAAATTCAACAAACACTCAACATACTTTTTATTCAAATAAATCTGTATAAACATTTTGGTTGAAAAATAAAGAAAACTTCATCTGTTTTTCAACAGAAAAAGGCTATAAGGCAGTTCATAATTAATGTCAGTTATATTAGTCACCCAGTGACCTCACATAAGTGTTCTGTCCTCTGATATAACTGAAATACCACAGAAATGTATCTGTTTTCTATGTAATTTATTGTGAAATCCATTTTTCTGTGTGAAATTGTATAATCTATACAATAGAAATGGTAAAATTTAAATTGGTATACATTCATTGTAACAAAAAAATTCTTATACTTTACTGGTAATAAAATTACACATATTTTCATGAACTGCTGCTCAAAATAAAAACCTATACTGTAGTTTAATGGTAAAACACCTGGTCTAACAAGAGTTCTAAGATCAAATCTCAGCAGGTACATGTTTTGAAAGAAGCAACTAAACTTAACAATGTATACATGAAACAATTATGTTGTGGCGAGTTGTCTTACTTAAACACTTATTACATTTTTATCCAGGCTTCTAGTGAAAATAGTTTACTCCCTGTACCCTTTTAAAAAGCTTTTATAAATGAGCAATAACAATTAAAAAAATGAATGGTTATCAACATTGATAACTCTGAGAATCTGTACATGTTCAAGGTTTGATCCAGCTTTGATAACCGTTCTAATATCATATAGTTTTAACGAAATTTATACATCATATTTTTATAATAGAGCAATTTTAACATGATCACTAACAATGTTAAATTATTGCAAATTCTTCTGGAAAATCCATTTCTCTGTTTGTACTTTTTATAATTTCTTTTTCTTTATTTGCTATAAACATAAGTTGTTTATTGTTTTATGCAATAAAATGTATATTGAATATATTGATCAGATCTTTCATTATCCATTTTTTTTCCAAGCAACATATTTCAGATACATGTATATATAATCAGTTGTTGACACTAAGTCTGGTACTTATTAACAAATAATCTGATGCTGTTTCATGTTTTACAAATTAAAAACCAGAAAAGGAGATAGGTGTTCAAAGTGAAAATGTTGTTGAATAGGAACATATTGTTCATTTTGGATATGTTCATTTTGGATCAATTACACCATTCCGACAATGTATTCGGATTAGTCACAGAAATCAAGTAATTTACATCAGACAAGGGGCTAAACTTTACCCTTTCTAACATACATCATTATAAATGGGACTTTTGAAAATATTTGTCAAAAATTACAGTTTTCTCAGTCTGTATCTCAAGATTATACATTCAGCCAGATCATGCAAAGTTAGCCATCTGCCTTGGAAGATTGTTGTGTGGAGTATTTTAGTATTCTAGAAAGCCAGGGGAAAATGTTAGGTGAACTGAAGTACCATTGAAAGTAATGTTAATTAAGCACAAGTCATTCAATCAACCATGGTAAGAGTCAGTTTCCAATTATATGTATGACTAGTTTACATATAACTGGCATTTGTAAAAATAAATCAGAACATTCTTCAATGCCTTCTAGTGTTGTTTTCCATCAACATCCTTGGAAATCTTACAGTCTGTTACAATCCTGACCTAATAAAAAATAAAACAGATATATATGTACAAATTAAACTTAAATGCATGCTAAGTTTCGTTTTTTTCAATATGTTTTTCAAATTCTGTTTTTGTAACTTTCTACAATTTGCCTATTAATTTGTTTCTTGTTGGGGGACAGACAGTGCTTAATTAATTTGTTCTTGCTTTCACACGACCTAGGCTTTGCCTATTAACATATTATTAGGTTATACTGGGACAGAGCTTTCAATCACAGAGTGAATCCCGCTAAATAAATTTGTATTCTACGATTTATTAGACAAAAAATAGAGTTGTTAGTAAAACGCTATGAGGGAATGTGATTTTCCCATGGCTTAAAATTGTAAACAATAGTGATTTGACCATTGTAGAGATGCTTCCACTAAGACAAGTCTGTTGTTCAAAACAGACGTGTCCCAGTGGACCCATCCCAACAATCAATTAACAAGTGCAATATATATAATTATATAGAGATTATTCAACTCATGTTTTCAAAGATTAGGATATATTTCACGAGCCGTCGCGTGAATGGGAGTGAGTCACGAGTGACTCCTCCCATTCACAAGACGGCGAGTGAAATATAGCCTAATCTTTGAAAACATGAGTTGAATAATCTGTTTATTACATTTTATTGTTATTTGTTGTATTCATTTTTTTTTCTCTTTACGTTTCTTCCACCATATTTAAAGTTTACTGGGTGTTATATTTTGTCTTTTTACCTACTTTGCGCATTTATTCGGATAAGGCGTGGCCTAATTTACTTTTCTGTGGAATTCACTATGGCGGTTAATCTCGAGTGTTATGTTTTTGTGACGCGTGTTTTGTCGTACAGCAATTATCCGTGAAGAGTCTCTGATTAATTCTAATAACAGTGAATAAAATGTGTTAATTATGGATACAAACAAAGCAATATGACATGTCTGTTCATGGAAGTATGTGACTGACGGAATCGAAAAATGTAAGTTTTTGTTGATGGATAATTGTGTTGTAGTGGGAGGGGTAAAAGAAGTAGCGTCGTTTCGTAACCTGTCCGTTTAGTAACCGAAAAGAAATAGCTGCTTCGTAACCGAACCGTTTCGTACCCAGAAAACGTTCAGCTGTTTTGTAACTGTTACTGTTTCGTACCCGAAAATTAATTGGCTGTTTTGTACCCTTAAATAAATTGGTTGTTTCGTACCCGAAATACAAAACGGCTGTTTCAGCTGCTTCGTAACCGAACCGTTTCGTACCCAGAAAACGTTCGGCTGTTTCGTAACTGTTACTGTTTCATACCCGAAAATTAATCGGCTGTTTCGTACCCTTAAATAAATTGGTTGTTTCGTAACCGAAAACGTATTGGCTGCTTCGTAACCAAAAATATATAGGTTCTTTCGTAACCAAACCAATATCGGCTGTTTCGTACCCTATAACATTTAACCGAAAATTGTAATTGAAAATTTGGATGGCAGGAAGCATGTTATTAAAAATTAAACTTTTGTATTGATAAATGGTATGTTGTATCTAGAAGACGCTGAATCAGGTCTCCTTTGTCGAATTTTAAAGATCAAGATTAACTTACACAAATCTGTATACTAATGTTAGTCCTCATTGTCACGTAATTCGCAAAGTTAAAAATATGTAAGAAACTTCTAATCATGTCTGTTACGATATACATTGTTTAGGCTTACTGAAAGCATTTTAGTATTAACACTTTACTATTGATATTTCCTGTGTACTACGTCACGAGTATTAGTTCATTAAACATTCTACATGAAACATGGTGTCAGAAGTTAAACCGGACGATACTTTCAGCAAATGCGGCCTGAATTAAGCATCGTCACCATTAAGAATACAACAGAGATACAAACGAATGTCTAATCTACGAGATTGTAAAGCAAATCCAGGATCTCTCATGTTTTAAGTGCGGAATTGAGCGTATTATTCCCAGGACTTGTATTCTTTTCCCGCGAAATTTCACGGTTTATTGACGCGCTTCGTAAGATGGCTTCCAGCAAGCTTCCAGTACCTTTTCCAATGGAGGTAAAGGGTGATCTTAGGGATAATTGGAATTTCTTTGAATCTCAATGGAACAATTATGAAGTAGCAACCGAACTAGAGGGAAAAGACGACAAGATTCGCGCAGCTACGCTATTGAGTGTTGTGGGAAAAGATTGCTACCGAATTTTTCAGCATTTAGACATGCCTGAAGACGACCGCGCAAAGGTGAGTGCAATATTGAAGTCACTAAAGGAACACTTTATACCAAAAACAAACGTTATATATGAACGTTACGTATTTAACACAACAGATCAGTTACAAAACGAAAGTGTAGACGTCTATGTTACCAGACTTAGGGGTCTTTCCAATTCATGTGAATTTGGCGCTCTGCAAAATCAAATGATTCGAGACAGAATAGTGTTAGGCACTAAAGACAGTGGAGCCAGGTCACGGATGCTTCGTGAGCCAGACCTAACACTCGAGAAAGCAGTAGACATGTGTAGAGCGAGTGAGATAGCGGATCACCAAATGAGGAAACTCAGTTCTACAGAAGAGGTGAACTATACGTCAAAACAGAAAGTCACTAAAAATTTTGACAAAAGGAAACAACACAAACTAAGTACTTCAGAACAGAAAGAGCAGAGTATGTGTCGTTACTGTGGTGGAACACACGGCAAGAAAGACTGTCCGGCATATGGAAAAGCGTGTTCAAAATGTAAGAAGAAAAACCATTTCGCGAAAGTCTGCCTACAAAGTTCGAGACCTAAAGTGAACATAGTGGAGGAAACAGACAGTGACGAGTCCATATATACATTGAATGCCTTGACAGATAAACAGTGGTTTGTCAATGTTACCATGTCGGTGCAGAACAATAACAAGACAGTCAAATGTCAGATAGACACAGGTGCCTCGTGTAATGTAATTTCAACCAGTGTGCTGTCAAGCATTACAAAGCAAAAGAAGCTGAGAATTACTCCAACAAAAACAAAGCTAAAATTGTATGATGGGGGAACATTAATTCCTGTTGGAAAATGCACCATTAACTGTACCGTAGGTAAAGTGACAGAAACACTTGAATTTCATGTTGTGGAAATTGAAGGCAAAGATACCTCAACATTGTTGTCGGCAGCAGCTAGTGTGAAATTAGGCATAATGACAGTAAATGTCGTAAACAGTGTGTTACAAACACCTGAAACTACACTAACAGAAGAAAATATTCTTCAAGAATATAGTGATGTTTTCAATGGACTTGGATGCCTACCAGGTACCTACAGCATTGAAATAGATAAAACTATGAAACCAGTTCAGCATCAGCCGCGAAGGGTACCGGTCGCGCAGAAAGCAGAAGTCAAAGCAGAAATTGAAAGACTTGTGAACAAAGGAGTCATTACAAAAGTTGTAGAACCTACTGACTGGATTAGTAGTATGGTGGTTGTGAGAAAACCAAATAAACTTCGAGTATGTTTAGATCCTAAAGATCTTAACAAAGCAATAAAGCGTTCTAAGTACATGATGCCAACAATTGATGACATTCTTCCTAAAGTGTCAAAAGGCAAAGTATTCACAGTTCTCGACGCTAAAGATGGATTTTGGCAAGTGAAACTTGAAGAAAAAAGTAGTTACCTAACAACATTCTGGACTCCTTTCGGTCGATACAGGTGGTTACGCCTACCGTTTGGAATTTCATCAGCACCGGAAGAATTTCAGCGCAGACAACATGAAGCGCTAGAAGGACTACAAGGTACAGAAGTTATCGTAGACGATATCTTAGTGTATGGTCAAGGTGAGACCATGGAAGAAGCCATACGAGATCATGATGAGAAACTTGTTAAAGTTCTAGAGCGAGCAAGAGCTGTAGGATTAAAGCTTAACAAGGACAAACTGAAACTTAGACAAACTGAAGTTAGTTACATGGGTCATGTACTCACCTCAAGTGGTGTACGTGCAGATCCAACGAAGATACAAGCAATATTGGACATGCCAAAGCCAACTGACTTAAAAGGGGTACGACGTTTTCTTGGATTCGTGACATATCTTTCCAAATTCTTACCGCATTTGTCAGAAGCATGTGAACCTTTGCGAAGGTTAACGACAAAAGATACGTTGTGGTATTGGGAATCGCAGCAAGAAGAAGCATTTGCCACTATAAAGAGACTAGTTACTGAACAACCAGTTCTTAGATACTATGATTTGGAAGAAGAAGTAACATTACAGTGTGACGCGAGTGAAGCAGGACTAGGAGCAACATTGCTTCAGAAAGGTCAACCAGTCGCGTTTGCCTCAAGAGCATTGAGCACAGCAGAAAAAAATTACGCGCAGATTGAAAAAGAATGCCTAGCCATAGTATTCGCGTGTGAACGGTTTGAACATTACATATATGGTCGTTCTCTAGTCACTGTACATACAGATCACAAACCTCTAGAAACAATCTACAAAAAGCCATTGTTAAACGCGCCAAAGAGACTGCAACGTATGCTCTTAAGACTTCAGAAATACAGTTTATGTCTGCAATACACGAAGGGAACAGAGATGTACATAGCTGATACATTATCCAGAGCGTTCCTACCAATGACACAAACGGACAAAGATAATACTGCTGAAGTATTTAACGTTCAAGAGCAGAAACTGCAAGAAGATTTAGCAGCAATTAACTTTGCGGAAACAGTTAACGTGACTGAACAGCGCTTTAAGCAAATTCAAGTACATTCATACCAAGATGAAGCACTACAAACACTTAAGTCGGTTATTCTGTCTGGATGGCCAGACTTGAAAGCAGAAGTACCAGTTTTAATTCGTGAATATTGGAACATTCGTGATGAATTATCAGCTCAAGATGGTATGGTCTACAAAGGATGTAAAATAGTAGTGCCAAAGACTCTTCGTAGTGAAATGCTAACCAGAATACATGCAAGCCATATGGGTGTCGAATCCTGTCTCAGGAAATCACGCGATGTACTCTACTGGCCAAATATGAACAATGAAATCAGTGATCACATTGAAAAATGCAGCATATGCAATGAATATAGTTCCAAGCAACAGAAAGAGACTTTAATAACACATGATGTTCCAGACAGGCCTTGGAGCAAAGTTGGAGTGGACATTTTCACGTTAAAGCAGTCTGATTACTTAGTGACAGTCGATTATTACTCAGATTTCTGGGAATTAGACTTGCTACCGGACACAACATCAGCTACGATAATAAACTGTCTGAAAGGCCATTTCAGCAGGCATGGTATTCCGGACACTCTCGTATCAGACAATGGACCTCAACTATGTAGTGTTGAATTCAATAAATTCTCTCAACAATGGGAATTTGACCATGTCACGTCTTCACCGTATCACAGTCAGTCAAACGGAAAGGCAGAATCAGCTGTCAAAATCGCGAAAGGGTTGGTGAAGAAAGCGATCAGGAGCAATAGAGACATTTGGAAAACAATTCTCGACTGGAGAAACACTCCGACAGAAACAATGGACAGCAGTCCAGCGCAGCGCCTAATGTCAAGGCGAACAAGACACACATTACCAATTGCGGATGAGCTACTTAAGCCTAAAGTAGTAGAAAACGTACTACAGAAAAAAATGCTGAAACACAAGCTATCCAAGTTTCAGTACGATAAAGGAGCCAAGGACTTGCCAGAGTTGGTTATTGGACAATCAATACGTATGGCGCCTCTACCAAATGATCGAGACAAAAAATGGCGGTTCGGAACCTGTGTGGAACAACATTCACCACGGTCCTATGTCGTCGATGTAAATGGTCATCTATACAGACGCAACCGAAAATACATCAGATCTACATCAGAAGCCATTCCGGAGTCAATAATCGGTGATCAAAGTGTTTTTAATGATCAGTGTCATAGTAATGATCAAAAGTGTGTAGAAAAAGCAGCTAATAGAGCAAACCAAAGTGCTAGTGAATCAAGTGTAAATGCTAGTAAAAATTCAGCCACTAGTGAAAAAGTAAAAGTGAGTGGCAAAAGTTCTCAGTGTAAAGAAAATATCATTCATGTGGAATCATCGCCCAAACCAGAACCAATAAACAGACATCCTGCGATCAATTCTGAAAATCCATCCAAATCAACAAGGACAAGAGACATAAGGCCTCCAAAGAGATATGAAGATTTTGTTTAAGTACATATGTACTTATGACATAAACTAGTTAAGTTAGAAAACATAGTTGATACATTTAAGTTGAATTAGTGTATTACCATGCACAAAGAGTGCCTTAAGTCAATGGTAGTGTTTTCTACACTGTTTTTTATGAGTGGTAAAAGTTAATACCATATACATATTGACTTAAACTGTTTTAAGTTCATATTTCTTTTCAATAGTATAAGTTGCCTGATGCATAGTACAAAGTTCAATTTTCTTTCATTGTTTTGTGAAGAAAGGGGGATGTTACGATATACATTGTTTAGGCTTACTGAAAGCATTTTAGTATTAACACTTTACTATTGATATTTCCTGTGTACTACGTCACGAGTATTAGTTCATTAAACATTCTACATGAAACAATGTCTTATTTAATCAATAAACACAGTGACAAAACATCTAAATGGTATCTCATTTCATATTTGTGAAAATAACAAATAACAATGAAATGTAATTAACAGATTATTCAACTTATTTTTTGAAAGATACGAATATAATTCACGAGCCGTGTCTTGAATGGGAGTGACGTCACGAGTGACGTAGTCACGAGTGGCTCCTCCCATTCACAAGACGGCGAGTGAATTATATTCTAATCTTTGAAAAAATGAGTTGAATAATCTGTTTATTACATTTCATTGTTATTTGTTGTAATACATTAATTTTTTAAATACGTGTCTTCAACCATAGTTTATATTTACTGTGGAATATTGTTTGTCGTTTTACCTACTTTGTGCATTATTTTCGGATGAGGCGTGGCTATGGAAAAAAGGGAGGGGCACGCATGCGCAATTGTGTAGTAGATTATAAAAAATTAAAACACTGGTGTGTAATAACAATAAATCAACGATTATGAATTTCTTTCACCGAGATATCCCTATCTTTGATGGATAGAAATGTAATAAATAGAGATTATTCATCGTATTTTTTCAAAGATGAGAATATATTTCACGAGCCGTCGCGTGAATGGGAGTGACGTCACGAGTGACGTAGTCACGAGTGGCACCTCCCATTCACAAGACGGCGAGTGAAATATGTTCTATCTTTGAAAAAATAAGTTGAATAATCTGTTTATTACATTTCATTGCTGTTTTTAGTAATACATTTAGTTTTTCAATCCGGTCTTACACCATAGTTTATGTTAACTATGGACTATTTTTCGTTTTTTTACCTACTTTTTGCGCATTATTTTCGGATGAGGCGTGGCCGTGGAAAAAAAGGGAGGGACACGCATGCGCAATTGTGGTGTGAAATAACAAATAGTAAATATTGTTATTACACCGGTGTAATAACAATAACTCGACGATTATGAATTTTCTTTCACCGAGATATCCTTATCTTTGATGGATAGAAATGTAATAAATTAAAATTATTTGTGTAAAAATTAAACATTCCATTTCATCTTATAATAACTAAAACAGTAGTTTAACATTGAGAGTTTGGAGTATCTGACAATTTAGAGGAGACATCCATCCGACCACATCCGGGATCTGAAGGCTGATCAGTGAAGAAAAGACTTGCCAACACCATGAACTTTCACGACCCGGGATATGATCAGAGTTGGAACATTTTTATATAGTCCCCTCTGGTCATGTCTCAATTTGTGCTGGTTTTAAAACTTCAATGTACAACGTTGAAACTATATTCTAGATACTGCAGATTACATTGTATCTGTCATCTGACAGTCTAGCAGGTAAATCTCTAGAGCGATAAAGGTGGATGTTTGGACCGCTTTAGATGGAAACAATAAGTTGTTTAGATTCAGAGCAACTCCTGTTTTAGTGACCCAGAGAGCTTATTTTGTGACTTACTACACATATCGTTCTGTTCTGTTTTGTGCTCGTTTTGAGGCTATGCCTTTTCCATATTATATAAACATAAACCATCTAAACACATGTTGCCTTCACTTTCTAAACACTGTTGTTAAAGTGTAGAAATCTTTTATTATGAAAATTGTTTATACAATCAATGAGACATCAATCACATCGCCTCTACAACATCCTGTCTTGCCATGGCACAGAACCGGCTTCGGAATTGGCCCAATGTTTGATCAGGTTCCACTGCTTCTTCCCTTCCTTGCTGGAGGTGTTGGGGTCGGCCACGACATGGGTGTCCTGTAGATTTCTGCCCTGCCTCCACGATCCTGAGATGAAGTCTCTGTTGGCATTCTCCGGACGGTCTAGCTGCTGGATCTGCATTGTTGGATACCTCATTCTCATCAAGTTGTGGAGAACAATGCATGCCTTCACGATGATATTGACGGTGGATGGGTAGTGCTGCATTGTGGTAAGCACAATCTAGAAGCAGTTTGCCATAATGCAAAAACCATTTTAAACAACCCTCCAGGCTCGGAACAGTCTGTAATTGAAGATCCTCTCTTCATCTGTAACACCGGGCAAGCTGTATCGCTTCATCATTTGCTTCCGTAGGCCAAACGTGTCATGACGGACGACGAAGTATGGCACATCCTTGTAGTCATTAGGAAGAAGAGGATTTGGAGCAGGGAAGCCAATGGTTCCATCTTCAGCAATCTATTTGAGTTCAGAATCGTTGTAGATCTGGGCGTCAGACGAGGCTCTGGGACTACCCACATCAGCCCGAAGGAACTTGTAGTCCGCATCAACCAGTGCCATGAGCACGATGGAGTAGAACCCGCTTGTAATTATAGAACACGGAACCACTCTTTAGGGAGCCTTGCAGGCAACGTGCATCAAGGGCACCACAGCTTTGTGGGAAGTTCCCTTTCTCCATGAACTGGTATGGGATATCACGCCAGCCTTCAGGGAGTGTGGGGCAGGTCATCGCCTCTTCCAGGTACTCGTTAATGATAGCTTGATGCGGGGCTCCACCAGCAGCTGGTCATACATGTCAAACTGACGACGCCTGCTGATTTATGGTCGCACCCGGATTGCTCGAGGTACTTGAGGTATTATTCCTTTTCTTCTTCTCTTCCTTCTTGCCTGGACCTGATGAAGTGCCAACTGAGTAACCTGGTTCTGGTGTTGGAGGACGGCTATTTCATAATCGTATTGCCACAGATCTGCCATCCTTGGTGATAAATGAAGGAATTACGGGCTGGTAGTCTGTGCCCCTATTTATATGCAAAACGCACAGTGGTAGTACTACGGTAGTAGTACGGTAGTAGTACGGTAACACATCGCTAGGAACGGTATTACATCGTTAGTAAATGGGCAGGACTACGGTCTCACATCTGTACCAGTGATAAATGAAGGAATTACGGGCTGGTAGTCTGTGCCCCTATTTATATGCAAAACGCACAGTGGTAGTACTACGGTAGTAGTACGGTAGTAGTACGGTAACACATCGCTAGGAACGGTATTACATCGTTAGTAAATGGGCAGGACTACGGTCTCACATCTGTACCAGTACGGTACATATTGAGGCCACCGGAGAGCCACAGATCTGTTACGGGACGCTATCGATTATCTACCGACATTAACCAAGCCATACCGGAGTACTGCCGTTGTAGTTCCGTTGCTCGCTCCGGCAGCTCAACGGCAGAAATTGTTAAGCATGTTCAAAAATGTATAACGTCGCCTGCCGTTGCTAATTTTCTCGCCGATGTTCTGATGGTGTCCTGACGATGTTATACCGTTCTTAGTGACGTGATACCGTTGCGCTGCCGTACTAGTAAAGAATCCCAGAAAATCCACCAAATTGTGCTCCGGTATAGCTCCGGCAAGCCAAATCGGCTTGGTGTTCCAGGCCCTTGAGCATGCCGTGCAGGCTAACCCGGACACTTTTAGCCTCCTGTGGATTTCCTGTTTCAGGAATCATTACTCTATACTTCTATTCCCATGAGACGGAATGTGTCGGTCCGGATTAGCCTGCATGGACTGCGCAGACTGATCTCGGTCGATACACTACGCAGAGACCATAATGTTGGTTTTCTCGTGAGACGGATCATATATTTAAAGTTCCTATTATGTTCTGTTCTGTTCTATATCACGCAAACACAGTCTGATGGTTCACATATCTGAAAATTACCACAGACTGAAACACAGTGATATGACTGGAGTATTGTGGAGGTGGTATACAACATCATTGAAAAGAAAGAAAATCAAAGCACTGAAAGCGCTGATGGTATAGGGGGCATATGTAAGTTGAAAACATATGGCATAGATCATATGGACAAACATTGTTGAAACAATGAAACAATGACCTTTAAACAAACCAAACCAAAAATGTTTGAAGCAACACATATTGCCTGCCAAGAACATATACCTCATTTGTCAAAGTTTTACCCTTTTCTTGTATAAACAAAATATCGAAGGACAAAAGATTGACAAAAAAAACCCACCAAGTCTTAAATTGATATATTGGACATATATTGAGACAATAACCAAAGAAATGAAAAAATTGAGTTTACACCTAAAAAACAGATTAGATTTGACGAAGTACAAAGCTTGGGGAAGCACTCATTAACGAAAAAGGGAATTTCATGGAACGCATGTGTTGCATATAATAAGTGAGAACATTGAAAGACAAAAATATACACACTCCAAACGCAGCATGCTAAATTTATGGTAATGGTGCACTGCAAATCTGTAGGTCATAAGTTACCTACAAACCAAGTTTGAAATTGATACAATGAAAGTTAATTGAGACAATCGCTGAACTAAATAAGGAAAAATGGAGATAACTGAAAAAACAGACCAGAGTTATGTACCTAGTACTTTGCCGTTTTCCTGATCACTCGGGTATAATTGTGACCACTTTGAAATAAATCTGCCATACAGAAACAACGTGTTAACCAATACATGCAATCCATGACGGACGGACGAATGCACATTCAAGCAGACAGCCGGCCGGACGCCGGATTATACCTCCAAGCTTTACAGACGGAGACAACTCATAAAGTATTGATTACAGAAGACTGGTTCGATGCGTCAAAACACGTCAGCTTAGATTATGGTATTTGTAAAGTATTTGCAATTTAATTGTATCTCCGAAACGGGACCGGACCGTCAAGGTTAATTTTCAAAAACCTATTTAGACTACATTTCTAGTTTATTTGTCAACAGATACATCTAGGACTATATTACACGTTGATGAACGTTGAGTCTTCAATTAACGCAAATGCATATACATTATAATTTTAGTCGCAAAATCGCTAGAAGCTTCTCAACTATAAAATAAATAATGACCTTGTGGTTATAACTCGGATGTGTTGACAAATTCGGCCAAATTTCTTTCCGACGTTTGACAAAAGTCAATGCGACATACGTCATTCGTCTTTCACCAATGGGCTAAGTCTATGTGGAAACGCAGCTGTTGAAAGCGGCGTTAAACTCCAAACAAACAAACAAACAAAACTATGTGGAAACGCAGCCAGTTGCTTGGGAAGATTGTTGTGAGGAGTACTGGTTTGAGAAAACCAGGAAATACATTTGTAGGTGAACTGGCCGCCGTGATATGACTGAAGAAATGTTAAAAACGGCGTTAAACCCCAATCAATCAATGTTGAAATTAACTTATGTATAATTTGTAGATTTAATTTCTATTTGCTAGTAGGGTCTACATACAGCGACACATGAGAATATTCAACACAAAACGCAACCTGTTTTACCAACAATTCCCCAGTAGCGGTGAGACCGTTTGTAACATTATTTCATGGCATGTATACACAGTATGACCTCTCTCTTTGGACGAATTATGTTGTAACAAGTTTGTTTACAGTATTCCTTAACCTTGACCACATAGACTAAATATACAGCAAACAACATTGAACTAAGGCATAACTATTGACCTGGATTAATAAAAGTATGATTTTGAATAGTGATGAAAACATTGTGGAAAAAGACAAACTTGTTGATTATCATTCATTTGTTAAGGTTAGTCAAATGTGTCTAAAAGGGGCAAAGGTTAAAATAATAACTGTAGACAAATGTTTTCGTTATCTAGGTTATAGAAACAAATTGATTCATGTTTGAAAGCATTGTTTGAAAAGGAGGAATTGCTCATTGTCAGCAATTGCTCCGTTTGCAAATATACTTTCAACATTTGTTTGTAAATAAGTAGCTATAACGGGAACGGTTCAACCCTTTCCCGCTTACAGTCGCTTTTTGACGCATGTGCAGCAGACGGCTGCAGAATTGTTTATCATGACCCATTTCCTCTTTTTCCACAAAGGTTTCAACTATATATTTTTCCCCTTGATGTAAGGCAAAATTGCTCGTAATCATTCATCTCTAGCATGTTATTCAAAATGTGTCCGGAAGGGAGAAAGAGGGAAAGAACGTCCATAGTAAAACGTTTAAATATGAAAAGAATTAATTTGAAACGTGTTTGAAAGCATTGTGTGAAAAGGAGGAATTGCTCATTGTCAGCAATAGCTCCATTTTCAACAATATTTTTTAAATACTCGAACTGTTACAGTATCACGGAAAGGGTTCCGCTTCCATGGGAAGGATGTAACCATTTTCCGCCTACAGACGCTTACAGACACATGTGCAGCAGACGACAATCGAAAACATTGTGACAAAAGGGGAAATTGCTTTTCGTAGGCAATTTCTACTTTTGCCACAATGGTTTCAACTCCTTTCAATAAATTTATTTACAGTGCTTTGCACATTTCTCTATAAGTCGACTGTTGTAAACTAATGGGGTCACAGAACGGTCGACGTTACCTCGCACTACTGACATTGAGGTCAACCATAGTTCAGAGTGTGTTTCATTCATAGAAACTATTTTGTCTCATAATAGTATGCAAGCGGAGGGTTTTGTGATTCGGTCGAACCAATGAAATCGTTGAAAAGGCAGATTATAACCAATCAAAACTCGATTTTGGTGTAGGTATACACATGTGGACTGCGGTTGCAGCTTTTAATCCGACTTTTCGAAAGCAGCTTCGCTATGAGATAGTGGCGAAACGCCCCTATCCCAAAAACTGCCAGTAGTCATCTACATGGCCTTTTAGAGATTCAACGAAATTACTATGCACATTCATTTAGGAGAAAGTACATCAGTGTGACACCAACATTTATAGCACATGTGATTACACGCCGTCTGTTCCATCTCTCACACGTTTATACGTAACCCGGTCCTCAATTAGTTAATATTTGTTTGAAGAGTCGAATACCCTCTACCTATCCATGCAATCGATTTGTCTAAGATCACCGTATACAAATAATTACCAGGGCCCATTCGAATATTCTTCCATACCGGTGTAACGTGAAATTTTAAAGTCCATGAAAAAAACGAGACGTACTACAAATGCGCATGCGCACCGGAAGTGTAAGTCAGCCGGCATGTAGCCATGAAATTTTCGAGACGGAAGAATATGTTGTGCATAGAATACGGGTTAAACTATAAAGGTAGGTGGATTCATGTCCTTCGTTATGATATATTTATGGGAGTTTATCCATTACTCCGCCCTCAATGACTTATGTGTATGTTACTGTACCTTTGGCTATTATCAGAATAATATAATTCATCTCCAGTCATTTTACCTGGAAACGCCCAGCTTTAAACATTTATAAACAGAAAAACTTTTCATGCTGATAAGTTTCGACTTATTTGGTCTCTACTACTACATCATACATGAACTACACTGATTGATTGATTTATTGGGTTTAACTGTTAACGCTGTTTTAAAAAAAAATCAGTCATATCATTCACAGCGGCAAGTTCATCTACTCATATGTTTCCTAGTTTGCTCACACAACATACTTTCCAAGCAACTGGCTGCTTAACCCTTTTCCTCATACGACAATTCTGAAGCAGACAACTTTGAACATATTTTGTCAAAAAATAGAAAATCTCTTAAATTTATATATACTAAAAGTTGAAAACATTGTGTCAAAAGGAGAAATTGCTCGTGTTGAGCTATTTCTTCTTTTGTCGCAATGTTTTCAAAAAGGCATCAAAAAGCGTCTATATGAGGGATAAGGTTAACAGCTTTTCCAAATAGGATGTTTTAGTTTGTTGCAGATGCGTAAAAATGTGGCTACAGACCTGTGGGAAAGAATGATCTTCAATAAATGAAGCAATAATCTGATTTGAAGTTTAATAGTCAAATTTATTTTATTTGCTTTGTCCAAGAAAAGACATTTTAGTCTGTAATTTTTGTTTAAGAATAATCAGACGAAAATGTATAAATATGCAGGTGATTAACAGATATTTATCTTCATGTATTTGTAAAAATTACGCTACGGTTGTTTTTCATAGAGCACCGCTTATACAACGACCTCATTTACCCATTTATTTCCATACAGCACACATAGCAGTGAACAAATAATACAGACGTTTGATTGCTCACTTTATCATCTGTTATGAATTTGGCACCAAGATAGGAAAGAAGTGAACAATGAGTTTACAGGATTTCTTTATATGAAGGACTAAAAGTGATCAAGGTAAGCAAGTTATTGTGTATCCGTGTCCATCTGTTGTCTTTGTGAACAAATAGATTTTTTTTCGTATGAACCTTTGCTAAAGCGTAAGTTCGTGGACAGATTTATGAATTATTTGGTCTAAATAAATATGTGTTACTGGTATATCTATCCTCTTTTCACTTAAACCACTACGTCTAGATTATTGCTTTGACATACTGCAATACTTTTTTTCATCATATTGAGTAGTAATCACTCCTGAAAATGATGAACAATGACAGAGGACTATCAATCTAGTGGTCGTATTTAATTGATTGATTGATTGGGGTATAACACCGTTTTTAACAATTTCTCAGTTATATCACGGCGGCCAGTTCACCTATTCATGCATTTCCTGGTTTTCTCACACCAGTACTCCACAACCATCTTCCCAAGCAACTGGCTGCTTTTCCACATAGACTTAGCCCATTGGTGGAAGACGAATGACGCATGTCACATTGACTTTTGTCAATCGTCGGAAAGAAAGTTGGCCGCGCCAGGATTCGAACTCACAACCCCTTGATTGACAGCCCGCGTTGCTACCGACTGAGCTACCGGGGCTCGGCTGGTTGTATTTAAACGCTTGCTCTATCATTCTTTCTAGAACATCTGCTTCAAGAGCAGCAGACCTCTGTTGGGTCATAGGGCTGCATATATATATTTTTTTAGTGAACTGGGTATTTACCCAAATGATTCTCAGATAATTGCATTTTTCTAAATTGAGTAGCAGAGATAATTTCACTAAATTGCATTTTTGTACAGCTTAAGAGACATAATGAGCAAAGCCTCCTTTTCTCACAATATTTCAGTTTAGTTTAACAAATGCTTTCTGGCAATTCTATATATTTGGGGATTCCTCGTTTTAACTTTTTTTTTTTAAATTAGGTTTAATCTGTATGAGGCTATCAATTTGTTTTCTTTGTGTATAGCTTTGACAATGTGAATGGCCAAGTTACTGTGTGATAGGAGGCTTTTTCATACGTTTAATCAAGTTTATTGGACAAATTAGTGTTATGACCTATTAACTGGTGTTGTTAATGTCAATTCAAGAGACACTCGGTTAACTGTTAGCTTTTTAGCTCTACTGGCAGCTTATGGGATGGCATTGTGTGCTTCTGTAAACAATTGCCTGTGAACACAATAAAGTCTTTAGTTTTAATTGTATCTCTAACAAGCTTATACAGTAGTAAGATATCCATGAGAGCTCGGTTCCTTTTGAATACCAGCCAGAGCAATAGAGGCTCCATTTACTATCTGATCTTCACCCAATTTAGATAGAAGTTAAATATTGATGAGGGCTTGGTTTCTTTCGAAAATCAGCCAGATGTTGTTGCATGACTGGATTATGGCCCTTGAAATTGTCAAAATTGTCATCATACAGCTTGTGAACACAATAGTTTAGTTTAAACATATTTTATTCAATATAGTAAGGACACAAACAACAATACAAACAATAAGTGAGAAAAGGATTGGAACGAAAGCTAAACGCCTATATAGTTCCTCTCCATAAGGTGATTGAACAGTTGTTTACAGAGTGCAATATAAATATACAAAGTGTATTGAGTAACTAACCATGAAAAGAAAAAAAATAGAGAGATCTATATATTGCTTTTAAACAAGTGAAAGATGGAGTGGGGCCAGATTATGATATATTATAGTTGTATCATAAACTGATATATTTATAAGCAGATATCTTTCAGCATCCCTTGACCTTGGTTTTCAAATAAATATAATATACTATATATTGATGTAGTAATTGGTTCTTATTTTGGTATTTATGGCCCTTAAAATTGTCAAAATTGCTATAATACAGCCTGTGAACACAATAGGGCCTCCATTAACTATCTGTTTTTCACCAGTACTCTTGATTGAAAATGACCAAAGAACCATGCCAGTAGAGCATAGCCCTCATGGACCTCTTGTTTGGTCTTTGATTGGACATATTTGAATTATGAATATAGACCAGACTTGAAATTTCACTGAAAAATAAGATCTCTAATTCCTCATGGCTATTTGAATTATTTTTATTCTGATTTCACCTTTAATTATCATAAAATGTTATTGGTTAAATCTTACCTGAAGTGATTTGTTTATAAAATAGTGAATGTAATGCAACAACCTCCATATTATAAGGATTTTATACCATTCTTGAATTATATATATATATATATATATATATATATATGAGACGTGAAATTTCACCAAGAACAAGGATGTCTATTTTCTCATGACTATATGAATTATTTTATTCTATATTTAACGGTAATTATTATAAAGTATTATTGTTAAATTCTGAAATGAAGCCATTTCTGTATAAAATAGTCATTATACTAAAACAAATACCTTTACATGGCTTGTATAACAATCTTGAATTATAAACATACATCTAAGACTTGAAATTTCACTGTAAAGTAAGATCTCTCATTCATCATGGCTATTTGAATTATTTTTGATCTGATTTCACTGATAATTATAATAAAATGTTGTTGTTTAAATCTGACCTGAAGTGATTTGTTAATGAAATACTGAATGTAATGCAACAACTATCCATATTATAAGGTTTTTATACCATTCTTGAATTATATATATTTGGGAGACGTTAAGTTTCTCTGAAAATTATGATCTCCCATTTCTCATGGCTATTTGAATTATTTTTATTCTGATTTCCCCATTATTTATAATCAAATGTTATTGTTTAAATTTTACCTGAAGTGATTTGTTTATGAAATAGTGAATGTAATGCAACAACTATCCATATTATAAGGATTTTATACCATTCTTTAATTATACATATATATCAGACTTGAAATTTCACTGAAAATTATGATCTCCCATTTTTCATGGCTATTTGAATTATTTTTATTCTGATTTAGCTGATAATTATAATAAAATTTTATTGTTTAAATGTTACCCGAAGTGATTTGTTTATGAAATAATGAATGTAATGCAACAACTATCCATATTATAAGGATTTGATACCATTCTTGAATTATACATATATATCAGACTTTAAATTTCACTGAGAATGATGATCTTTATTTTCTCACGACTATTTTAATTATTTTATTCTAAATTGTCCGGTAATTTGTATACAATGTTATTGTTCAATTCTGAAATAGTCATTAATACTGAAACAAATACCCTTACATGACTTTTATACCAATCTTGAATTATAAATATAGATCTAAGACTTGAAATGTAATCCGCTAAGTACGATCTCTCATTCATCATGGCTATTTAAATTATTTTATTCTGATTTCACTGATAATTATAATAAAATTTGATTTTTATGCCCCGGCATACGAAGTATGAGGGGCATATAGTTTTCCGGTCTGTTAGTCCGTCCGTTCGTCCGTCCCGCTCAGGTTAAAGTTTTTGGTCAAGTTAGATTTTAGTGAAGTTGATGTACTATCATTATGAAACTTCACACAAATGACAATCAACATATCATTGTTAAAAAAATTGTATCAATTTGAGGTTGGACCAACTGTTCGTCCGTCTGTTCGTCTGTCTGTTCGTCCATCTGTTCGTCTATTCCATTCTCAGGTTAAAGTTTTTGGTCAAGTTAGTTTTTATTGAACCTGATGTCCTATCATTATGAAACTTCACACAAATGACAATCAACATATCATTGTTTAAAAAATTGTATCCATTTGAGGTTGGACCAACTGTTCGTCCGTCCGTACGTCTGTTTGTGTGTCTGTTCGTCCATTAACAACCGGGGCATCCGTGTTCCATGGACACATTTTCTTGTTTAAATCTGACCTGAAGTGACTTCTGTATAAAATAGTGATTGTAATGCAACGACTATCCATCATATAAGGTTTTTATACCATTCTTGAATTATGTATATATATATGAGACAGGAAATTTCACTGAAAATTATGATCTCCCATTTCTCATGGCTATTTGAATTATTTTTATTCTGATTTCACCATTAATTATAATGAAATGTTATTGTTTAAATCTGACCGGAAGTGACTTCTGTATAAAATAGTGATTGTAATGCAACGACTTTCCATATTATAAGGTTTTTATACCATTCTTTAATTATACATATATATCAGACTTGAAATTTCACTGAAAATTATGATCTCCCATTTTTCATGGCTATTTGAATTATATTTATTCTGATTTCACTGATAATTATACTAAAATGTTATTTTTTAAATCTGACCAGAAGTGACTTCTGTACAAAATAGTGATTGTAATGCAACAACTATCCATATTTAAGTTTTTTTATACCATTCTTGAATTATATATATATATATGAGACGTGAAATTTCACGGACAATTATGATCTCCCATTTCTCATGGCTATTTGAATTATTTTTATTCTGATTTCACTGATAATTATAATAAAATGTTATTGTTTAAATGTTACCCGAAGTGATTTGTTTATGAAATAATGAATGTAATGCAACAACTATCCATATTATAAGGATTTGATACCATTCTTTAATTATACATAATATATCAGACTTGAAATTTCACTGAAAAGTATGATCTCCCATTTCTCATGGCTATTTGAATTATTTTTATTCTGATTTCACCATCAATTATAATAAAATGTTATTGTTTAAATTTTACCTGAAGTGATTTGTTTATGAAATAGTGAATGTAATGCAACAACTATCCATATTATAAGGATTTTATACCATTCTTTAATTATACATAATATATCAGACTTGAAATTTCACTGAAAATTATGATCTCCCATTTCTCATGTCTATTTGAATTATTTTTATTCAGATTTCACTGATAATTATTATAAAATGTTATTTTTTAAATCTGACCTGAAGTGACTTCTGTATAAAATAGTGATTGTAATGCAATGACTATCCATATTATAAGGTTTTTATACCATTCTTGAATTATATATGAGACAGGAAATTTCACTGAAAATTATGATCTCCCATTTCTCATGGCTATTTGAATTATTTTTATTCTGATTTCACCATTAATTATAATAAAATGTTATTGTTTAAATTTTACCTGAAGTGATTTGTTTTTGAAATAATGAATGTAATGCAACAACTATCCATATTATAAGGAGTTTATACCATTCTTTAATTATACATATATATATATCAGACTTGAAATTTCACTGAAAAGTATGATCTCCCATTTCTCATGGCTATTTGAATTATTTTTATTCCGATTTCACCATTAATTATAATAAAATGTTATTGTTTAAATTTTACCTGAAGTGATTTGTTTATGAAATAGTGAATGTAATGCAACAACTATCCATATTATAAGGATTTCTTTAATTATACATATATATCAGACTTGAAATTTCACTGAAAATTATGATCTCCCATTTCTCATGTCTATTTGAATTATTTTTATTCTGCTTTCACTGATAATTATTATAAAATGTTATTTTTTAAATCTGACTGGAAGTGACTTCTGTATAAAATAGTGATTGTAATGCAACGACTATCCATATTATAAGGTTTTTATACCATTCTTGAATTATATATATATATATGAGACAGGAAATTTCACTGAAAATTATGATCTCCCATTTCTCATGGCTATTTGAATTATTTTTATTCTGATTTCACCATTGATTATAATAAAATGTTATTGTTTAAATTTTACCTGAAGTGATTTGTTTATGAAATAGTGAATGTAATGCAACAACTATCCATATTATAAGGATTTTATACCATTCTTTAATTAAACATATATATCAGACTTGAAATTTCACTGAAAATTATGATCTCCCATTTCTCATGGCTATTTGAATTATTTTTATTCTGATTTCACTGATAGTTATTATAAGATTTTATTTTTTAAATCTAACCGGAAGTGACTTCTGTATAAAATAGTGAACGTAATGCAACAACTATCCATATTATAAGATTTTTATACCATTCTTGAATTATACATTAAATAAAATTTTCATTTGTGGAAATAATTTATGTTTTTCACTATGTTTTCAAAGTCGTCTGCTGCAGGTTTGTTATATGTTGGACAAGCTTAGGGTGTTTGAATATCAATTTTATAGACAGAATAATTAGAAAAGGTAAAAACTATAAAATTGATTGTAAATCATAAAAAATGTTCTTAAATGCTGCTTGTGGATTGTTGGCAAAATAGTATAGGTTAAGCTCATTTTTTAACTCAAATCTGAACAAGTAAGTTTGTCGAATTGGTAGCTGTCCCAAAATAGATGTAAAAGAATGATTGGTATCAATTTTTAAAAAACATATTTGCCAATGTCTCTTTTGGCCACAATGTTTTCAACTGTATTTAATCCTTTCCCACATATGGTATTTAATAGAATAGAAACTTAAACCCTTTCCCTCATATAGACGCTTTTTGACGCAGACAGCTCAGACAAGCAATTTCTCCTTTTGCCACAATTTTTGTCATAGGTTATCCATTAAATTATAGAGATTTTCTATTATTTGACAAAATATGTTCAAAGTCGTTTGCTGCATAATTGTCGTATGAAGTAAAGACATTTCCAAATGTTTGCCTACATGATTTCAGAGTTGTATGCTGCAAATATATTGTATGGGAGAAAGGGTTACTTTGTAGTAATTTTAATTATAATTATATATTTAATTACTATCTAATCATTATCCTGTTATCATCAGACATGCTTTGTTCCAATGACTAACCTACATGTGCAAAGCAATATACCCCCTTATCAATGTTTTCAAAATAATCTGCTGCAGATTTGTTGTATGTGGGAAAGGGTTAAAAAAGAGACATGAATGAAAATATATATATATATATACCGTTTTAAAATAAAGTAGAAACTTTGAATAATTGCTCTTCATGTGTAATTTCTCCTATTGCCACACTGTTTCCTATAATTGTCTTGCTGCAGTTGTGTCCAAATACGCCTAAATGCTGGAACGGGTTCAATCATTACATAAAATGATTTCTTCATTCATATAATAATGATCATGAAAGGTATGTCATATAGAACATCACCAATAAACATTACACCAATTTTGCACAGGGCACCCCACTGGGTTGATAGATAACATGTATACTGGACATTATTGGTCATTGATAACAGGTAGAGTAATAGGTCACATATTGCTTACCCTTTCACTCATGAGGACTCTTTCTGTAAACTTGACAGCAGATAAACCTTTCTCGTTTTGCCAAGTTATATTAATTTTTTGTTAATTTATAGATTTTCTTTTTGATTTTTTACTTAATATTTTCAACAGGGTCTGCTTTATAATGTCAAAGGTTACCTAAAACTCAGCGCACATACTTTCTTTTGTGTTTGATCATTCATATAAACAGAAAAGCAGTTTATAAATAAATGGAAAATAATGCAGTTATCTTGGTATTATAACTTTCCAACAACAAATCTGAGTCAGACGTCTTTGAAAATCAAAGGGCCTGTAGTGGCGATTGTATAGAAAATCCTGAAAAGTAACAAGCAGTATCTCTTTGGCCTTGCAATTTCAATAATAGTGCACTCTGGTGCGGGTAAATTTGAGAAAAGCTGCATCTTTTGACAGTAGAATAATGTTAGTTTGCTAGAATGTTGTCTTGGTGATTTTTAAGTAACGTTCTAAAATTGGTCATAATGTGTTCAAAATTAGGCTATTCTATATTTAAGAAAAATCAAGTTGGTATTCAATAGACTAACATTTTAGCTCAATGAGACAAATGAGATGCATGTGCACATCATGATGAATACGCAGAGAGAGAGAGAGGGAATGAATGAGATGCATGTGCACATCGTGTGATGAATACGCATGCAAATTTTCGTGCACACATGTAATAAAACAACAATGTAAATAAATCAAATTTAAATATGAAAAATCTCGTTAGCATTCACATAAACCCTTTATCCAGAGGAACTTTTTAATTCGATGTTTGATTGTCTGGAATTAAATATTAAATGACAGAAATTTACGCATGTACAAACAATTGTGGCATGGAACAAATATTGGAGCTATTTGACTGAAATAGCATTGTATAATGATGATATTTTTATACCCACGATAAACGAAGTTTAGAGGGGGTATATTGGAGTCACCCTGTGGTTGGTCGGTCGGTCGGTCGGTCGGTTGGTCCGTTGCGATTTTCCTTGTCCGGAGCATAACTTTAAAACTAATTGTTGGAATTTAATAAAACTTCATAGGATGATAAAACACATTGAGAGGAAGTGCGGTGTACAGGAACCATAACTCTATTTTACCTAAATACAGAGTTATTGCCCTTTGTTACTTTTTCTTGTCCGGAGAATTACTTAATAACTAACAGATGGAATCTAATAAAACTACATACAATGGTAGAGCATAATCAGAGGAAGTGCAGTATACAAGAACCATAACTCTAATTTACATAATTACAGAGTTATTGCCCTTTGTTACTTTTTCTTACTTGTAGAGTCTTGTCCGGAGCATAACTTTAAAACAAATTGTTGGAATTAAATAAAACTTCATAGGATGATACAACACATTGAGAGGAAGTGCGGTGTACAGGAACCATAACTCTATTTTATCTAAATACAGAGTTATTGCCCTTTGTTACTTTTTCTTGTCCGGAGAATTACTTAATAACTAACAGATGAAATCTAATAAAACTACATACAATGGTAGAGCATAATCAGAGAAAGTGCAGTGTACAAGAACCATAACTCTAATTTACATAATTACAGAGTTATTGCCCTTTGTTTCTTTTTCTTGTTCGTAGAGTCTTGTCCGGAGCATAACTTTAAAACTTATTGTTGGAATTTAATAAAACATCTTAGGATGATACAACACATTGAGAGGAAGTGCGGTGTACAAGAACCATAACTCTATTTTACCTAAATACAGAGTTATTGCCCTTTGTTACTTTTTCTTGTCCGGAAAATTACTTAATAACTAACAGATGGAATCTAATAAAACTACATACAATGGTAGAGCATAATCAGAGGAAGTGCAGTGTACAAGAACCATAACTCTACTTTACATAATTACAGAGTTATTGCCCTTTGTTACTTTTTCTTGTTCGTAGAGTCTTGTCCGGAGCATAACTTTAAAACTAATTGTTGGAATTTAATAAAACTTCATAGGATGATAAAACACATTGAGAGGAATTGCGGTGTACAGGAACCATAACTCTATTTTATCTAAATACAGAGTAATTGCCCTTTGTTACTTTTTCTTGTCCGGAGAATTACTTAATAACTAACAGATGGAATCTAATAAAACTACATACAATGGTAGAGCATAATCAGAGGAAGTGCAGTGTACAAGAACCATAACTATAATTTACATAATTACAGAGTTATTGCCCTTTGTTACTTTTTCTTGTTCGTAGAGTCTTGTCCGGAGCATAACTTTAAAACTAATTGTTGGAATTTAATAAAACATCTTAGGATGATACAACACATTGAGAGAAAGTGCGGTGTACAGGAACCATAACTCTATTTTACCTAAATACAGAGTTATTGCCCTTTGTTACTTTTTCTTGTCCGGAGAATTACTTAATAACTAACAGATGGAATCTAATAAAACTACATACAATGTTAGAGCATAATCAGAGGAAGTGCAGTGTACAAAAACCATAACTCTACTTTACATAATTACAGAGTTATTGCCCTTTGTTACTTTTTCTTGTTTGTAGAGTCTTGTCCGGAGCATAACTTTAAAACTAATTCTTGAAATTTATTAAAACTTCATAGGATGATACAACGCATTAAGAGAAAGTGCGGTGTACAGGAACCATAACTCTATTTTACCTATATACAGAGTTATTGACCTTTGTTACTTTTTCTTGTCCGGAGAATTACTTAATAACTAACCGGTGGAATCTAATAAAACTGCATACAATGGTAGCATAACGAGAGGAAGTGCAGTGTACAAGAACCATAACTCTTATTTACATAATTACATAGTTATTGCCCTTTGTTACTTTTTCTTGCCCGGAGAATTATTTAATAACTAACAGATGGAATCTAATAAAACTACATACAACGGTAGAGCATAATCAGAGGAAGCGCAGTGTACAAGAACCATAACTCTAATTTACATAATTACAGAGTTATTGCCCTTTGTTATCCAAAAATGAACAAAACAAGAATAACCCGATCCATAACATTGTCCTTTTAAGGTGGGATTTCTAAATAGTTCACAACCTTTCCTATCAGGGTGGCGTTCGGGGGTATTAATCACATTCAGTGGTAGTTCTAGTTTTTAGTTTAACATAGAAGAAAAAGGGTTATGTGAATGAATAGGACAATTGGTATTTTTAACTTTTATGCTATACTTTGATCTTACAATCATCATTAGGAAAACCAAACCGCATTCAATGTGACATGAAATGATTACATAATATTATGTAATATAGGTTATTGACCCTGTACTGTGAAATCATCGTTGGACCGAGTTCTTGGGTTGACGTTGCCGAGCTTGCGAGGCTACATTCGCCAAAGAACGAGGTCCAACGATGATTTCACAGTACAGGGTCAATAACCTTTTTATTGCATACTTTCATATTGTCTAAATAGTTTACAATGTGTTTTTTTTGCAATTCAACCAATAATCTTGTACTGAAAGATGTAATTGATTAAGGTTTTTTTCCATATGTTTACAGATGGCCATTTATACAAACAGTTTAAAGGACAGGCAGCTGGTGTTAAAGTTATTCTGTCAGGAGAGGATGTTGCAGTGCTGCATGAGTTCCATGGCAGTTCTCAGGGTGGCCACAGTGGTGTTAACAGGACTTATGATGCTATTAAATTGCATTATTGGTGGCCCTCCATGTCGGATCGTGTAAGAAACTATGTAAGTTGAACTTTGTCTAAATATCAACAGGAACGATTTCTTTAACCCTTTCCAACATGCTGATGGACTAGGGTGCATCTACAGCAGATTACTGTTGACAATGGGTCAAATTGCCATAATGAATGCTATTTGACAGAGATCTGTTTAGAAGCTATAATAAATTAAGGGTAGGATACTTAGTGCATGAAGCGTGTGGTAAACTTTAACTGTTGAAATATTTTATGTGTAGCTTTGTCTCATGGACCTCTACTAAAATTGTTTGAATTATGCCCCTGGGGTCATAATTTGCCCAGCCCCAGAAGTCATCTGCTTTTCATAGAGATATAAAGGGTATTGCTTTATAATTCTTCTTATCTGAATCAAAAGGCTTATAGCTTAAGATAGTTAGTATGTAGTATTGTCTAGTGGTCCTCCTCCAAGACTGTTCAAATTATGCCCTTATCAAAATTGGCACCACCCTGAGGGGAAGAGAGATATAGGAAAAACTTTGAAATTTTCGTATATGAAACAGACATTGGGCCTTTTGTATAAGCTTATATCTAACCCTAAAACAAATCATATTGCATAACTCAGGTAAGCAAGCCAGGGCAGGGCCATCATGACACCCCTTTCATTCAAATTAACCAGTTATTCATGTTTCAAAAAACTTAGGAAAATATTATTAAATTTTCCAGGTGAAGTCTTGTGAGAAGTGTCAGAAGGCAGTTCCATTAAAGCCTCCTAAAAAGCCAGAACTAACACAGATTCATGTAAGCTATATTTGTACTCTGACAACCTCCTTTCTAACCTGACATCACTTTATAAATATTTATAAAGGGTGTCCAGAAATTACCAAATATTGTATAAACTGCTGTTCTAAATGTTTTTACACAATTCATTGGTATAATTAAAAAATGGCAACAATGTTTAAGCTTGACAAAAAAAAGATAATCAGAATAGCTGGTATTCAGCATTTCCGTCCATTATTGATTTGTGGCTGTTATCTTGTGTTACAATATAAGCATGTTGTATTGATTAAAAAAGAAAAGGTTTATGTTATTATTAGAGTGAATTTACCTTTGGCATACTGCGAGGTTATGAAATGCATATAAATAATAAAAGACCCTAACTGGGAAGAGAGGGAAAAATAATATGTCACCTTCAGTCTCTGCTCAGGTGATTTAAAATGTCTGCCAGACTTTTTTGGCAGAAATGTTACTTGAGATACCAAGATTGTTGAAATTATTCCAATCTGTTGATACACATTGTCAACAGAATGTTTCTAGTCTTATTAATACTTTCCCACATGTGCCAAATATCAGCATACAGCTTTGAATATAAGCAATATTATTGAAAATCTGCCATTTAAATAGAGTTAAAAACCTTAGACGAAATAGAATTGCTCATCATGAGCAATTTCTTCTTTATTCACAATTTTTAGCATGACTCTTCGAAGAATATAAGAGCTATTACAGTCACTTGTGCGTCAGCGTTGCAACATTGGTTAAAGTTTTGTATGCAAGAAATTTTCTCAAAAACCACACATCATGACATGCCCATAACTCTATATCAGATTCAGTTTGGCATGAAGGCTTTTTCTCACAAACCACAGATGCTATTGCTTTAAAACTTCACACATTTATTGGAAATCATCAAATGACCTTGGGTAAGTCCTAAAACTCTCTATATCAGATTTTAACACAATAATGCCCCTGTTTCGGCTTATAAATTAAGGTTAAAGTTTTGCGTGCAAGGACATAAAGAGTAACTACTTGATGCATTGCATTGACACTTTATACATCCCTTTCCAACCATGACACCTATATAAACAATCAAGTTTAATAACTCTTTCCAGCATATAATGCAAATTATGGCTTTTTATTACTTAAAAATTCTGGTTAATGTATTTTCATTGATATAGCTCAGTTAACCATGTGCACTAATGATATTGACTTGAAACTTCATTCATGTCTTCAGGGGTGTCAGACAGTCAAGTTAGATAATTCTTGTATGAATTAAGTACAAATAATGGCCCATGTTTGACTTTGACAATTTGGTTAAAGTTTTGCATGCATGGTACTTTCATGCACATATCTCAGTACCCCCCTCAGGGATTTATTTCAAACTTCAATATAGGCTTTAACCCTTTCCCTCATATAAACGCTTTCTGACGCCTCTGCAGCAGACAGCTTTTTGAAAACATAGTGACAAAAGAAGAAATTGCACAAAACGTGCCATTTCTCCTTTTGACACAATGTTTTCTACTTTTAGTCATAGGTTATCCGTTCAATTATAGAGATATTCCATTATTTGAAAAAGTATGTTCAAAGTCGTCTGCTGCAGAATTGCCGTATGAGGGAAAGGGTTAAAGGTATCAAACATTCAAGTTAGGTAACTCCTGACTGATTTTAATATAAATTATGGCCCTTGTTGAAGAAATTTGGGTTAAAATCTCACAAACAGCAGATGCTATTCGATCAAGACTTATCCAACTTAATTTATAGTTCTATACTATCAACCCACTATCTCAGTAACAACTGTTAAATATAGTATCAAATGGCCAAATAGTCGAGCATGTTGTCTTGAAGACAGCTCTTGTTAAAAAGTATTCTACTGCAATTATTGTCAATCGTCGTCTTCAGGTGGGAAAGGATTAAATCCGGTGAGCAGTTTAAGGCCACAATTTGAATACTTGTTTACAGGATTCGAGTTATTTGGTATATTATATTCCTTATGCTACGCTTAACTATTACTAATGAGTAAATTAATAAATACAATCATTAATGTAGGTCAACAAGAATCAATAAGTTAATTTAATAATACTGCACTAATTTATCTTTATAACCCATCATAAAGCTTGAAATGATTTCTTTTTATTCTTTTTTTGTAGACTGCTGAATGTCTAGTTAATGACATGCCTTCCTGGTTGTGCCGGCAGGTCCATGTTACTGACAGTACAGAGAGTATGTTAACCAGAGGCTCCTCGGAGATGGAGAAAGACAGATGGATAAATGCAGTGCATTTAATTGTTTAAAACCTCGTGGAAAAAGCAAGTGGTTTCAGTGTGACATTTGTGCCCGTTTAATGCACCAACGTTGCAACTCAAAAGTGTTTGCAGGGGAATTTTTTACATGTGTTATTTGTGACTTACAATATTCTTAGGAAAATAAATTGTTTGTATGTATGTTAAGTATTATTATAATCAGGGTTGGCAAAGTATTGAAATGGGCAATACTGGGCAATACCGGGTAATATGATTTGTTAACCTTTTTTTTACAGAGAATAGTTCAGACATGCTATGATTACATTGTATTATTGCTAAATATATACACAGAAACAACCTTAGGGAAAATGCAGGCACAATCGTATAGATGAAAGGGCTAAATATTGTTAAATAAACATATTTTTTTGACATTTCCTAATCTGTATAATTAGTCATGTACATGTAAGTATCTATGAAGGTGTGAAAACATTGTTTTACATTAAACAAAATTTGGTTATAACTCATGATTTCATTCAACATGTTCAAGTACAAAAAGTGCATGATTTAGATTTTCTTGACCAATACTCACTAAGATTAATACAGTATCTAATAAGGGCCTTAGGCAGACTTATAAAACACATCTTTATTGAAGTTTTAACTTTACAAAACAAGTAAAAAATACTAGTATTTCATATTGCCCAGTATTACCCAGTAAAACCCGGGTTTTCCCAGTATTGCCCACTGGGCTGGGCAATACTCATAAAACCCGGGTTTTTGCCAACCCTGATTATAATGATTCACTGTTTTAACCCTCTCCCTCATACGATGATTTTGCAGCAGAATTTATTTTGTCAAAACATAACCTATGACAAAAAGTGAAAAACAAAAAGTGAAAAACTGAGGCAAAAGGAGAAATTGCATCTCTTGTGCAATTTCTTCTTTTGTCACTATGTTTTCAAAAAGCTGTCTGCTTGCAGAAGCACCAGAAAGCTTCTATGAGGAAAGGGTTAACACATAATGAGAAAACATTTGTTTTGAAAAAAGCAGGGCTTTAGTAAATCGTGTTTTCAGACAATTTCTTTTTTTTTTAAATTTAAGTTACAGGGATAATTCTACACCTTAATTTTTTTATATATAGGAGTCACTGTGTCGGTTGGTCGGAAGCCATATTGAAGCCGAAGCCATATTTTGTCAGGCCTATTTCTTACAAACCACTGGGTGGAATTCAATAAAATCTTGCATGAAGCTTCTATACCATGAGGAGATGTGCATATTCTAAAGGTCCTACAATTGCATGTTATTTGACAGAGTTATGGCCCTTTTACTTATTTAGTTATGGTGTAGGTCAAGGTGCTGTTTTGGGGGTACATTATTTATGTATTTGTATCATCTTCAGTGATAGTTCTAGTTAAGATTAGTTTTTGCTTTAATCTGTATGCACAATAAACATCTAAGCTTAGATACTTTATATTCATTGGATCTTGTTTGATTTAATGTAAACAACTTAACCAACACAAATGTTAATAGTTGCTTTATTTAATTTTAATTTGCTTTTGAGTACTCATCATCTTAAAAAGAATTTTTGTGACAAATCATTTTGCTTTTTTAGTAAAAAGACTTCTTATCTGTAGCCCTAAAATCGATAGCCATAATATTTAAATATGTCATTGGTTGTTAGTAGAGATGGGAACGAGTATTGATATTAGTACTCGGTTACTCGTATACTCTTCTGATCGAGTACTCGGGTACTCGCAAGAAATCAAAATGTGTTCACTTATTCATCGATGACAATTGAAAACACAATTACGACAAAGGTGTGAAATTTTGACATCCCATTTTGACATATTGTTGCAAATTGACTGGAGATAACATTAAAATCTCTATTGACTCGTGATTGCAATCAAGTAGCCATTTAAAACGGGTATCAATGGATCAGAGAGGGAACAACCAATTCATTATTTTTTAAGTTTTATTTAGCTTATTTTAATCAGATGAACAACAAAAAATGGCGAAATTATAACCGAGTACTCGAGTACCTAATTTAATAACCGGTACTCGGACGTCCGATCGAGTACTCGGGTACTCGGGTACCCGGTCCCATCCCTAGTTGTTAGACATACCTTTTCTCGGAATACATCTTTGTTATTATTATATGAGCCGTCCCATTAGGAAACCAACATTAGGGACTCTGCATAATGTATGGACCCAGATCAATCAGTTCAGGCAGGCTAATCCGGGCCAACACATTCTGCCTCGGGAGCATAGAGGTAGAGACTCTAGAGTAATGTATCATGAAACAGAACATCCACAGGAGAAGCAAAGTGTCTGTCCTGGTTAGCCTGTGCGGCATGCTTATGCTGATCCCGGTTAATGCTTTACGTAGAGACCACAATGTTGGTAAATTTCACGGTGGAACGCTCATATATTTATGGGTTTATTAAGGTTTAAGTATATACATTTTATATAATTGCCAAATTATTAAACAATATAATACATTTTAGGAAAATACTTGTTATAGTTTTTTCTGTAACCCAAGTTTTTACCACCAACAACTGGCATCAACTTTCTCTTCATGTACTCCACCTGACATTTTCCCTATGCAATTGGCTTTCCTTCCCACATATCCAAGCCCCGGTAGCTAAGTCGGTAGCGACGTGGGCTGTCAATCCAGGGGTTGCAAGTTCGTATCCCGTCATTTGTCTTTCACCAATGTGCTAAGTCTTATGTGGAAAACCAGCCAGTTGCTTGAGAAGTTTGTTGTGTGGAGTACAGGTGTGAGAAAACAAGGAAACACATGAGTAGGTGAACTGGCCGCCGTGATATGACTGAAACAATGTTAAAAACGGCCTTAAACCCCAATCAATCAATTCCTTCCCACATATACTAGTTAAGTCTAGCCCAGTTGGTCAAGCTTGTTCAAGCGTGTTCGATCACCTGCAGGGGTAACCAAACAAATAAATTACGCGTTTTACTCTTTGCCTCATATAGACGCTTTCTGACGCCTCTGCAGCAGACAGCTTTTTGAAAACATAGTGGCAAAAGAAGAAATTTCTCAAAACGAGCAATTTCTCCTTTTTCCACAATGTTTTCCACTTTTAGTCATCCAGGTTATCCATTCAATTAGAAATTTTCGTTTTTTGACGAAACATGTTCAAAGTCGTATGCTGCAGAATTAACGTATGAGGGAAAGGGTTAAAAATGGCAGCAATGGCTGCTTTCCTTGACGCTCAGGTTTACGGAGATTACATTACGACTTACTGCATGGCAGTTGTCCGGATAAATGGACCAATTGTACTCGTAACATAATTGATATTATAATACAAACTAGAGTACTATAGTATCACATTTTAATGTTGAAAGCGGCGTAAAACCCCAATAATATATAAATAAATAAATAAGAATCACATTTAGGTCCTTTTGCATGATTTTACGCATTAACATGTAATCTCTTTTTTCTCACGGCGATAAATCTTGTATTTCTCACGACGTAGCGTGAATTTCACGAGACTTCCGGTTGGTCTCGTGTTTTTCATGATCTCGACAAATTCACGCTACACCGGTCTCACACGAATACAAATGGATTTTAAAGTTACTCAAATAATCGTGTTCAATACACTCTTGCAATTATGCTATATTCTTCAATGTCAAATATCTCCTATCTGCTGTCTCTCTCATATTTCCTGTCTTCCATTTATTCATCCTCTACTTTTATATGTCGTGATATAACACCTTTAAATGTTACAATACCATATGTTGTGGTTACTCTTGTGGTTTAAACGAGCAATTAGAAAGAAATTGTCTAAAGCGTCAAATGTCCTAAAGTTGTCAATGTTCACGATTGGAAGCCTCCATTAATCATGTTATAAAGGTTCAAGAATATCTATATAACTAAAAGGCAAACACAGATCAAGAGCACGTTACGAGCTGACTCACCTGATCTGTATTGTTTGCTACCCCGAACCTCCACACTTCATTCACATTAAACAACCATTTCAGTGAAAATATAGTCGGGCGTGCTTAACACAAAGACAAGCCGGTAGGCGACGTGGGATTCGCCTCTGCATATATATGAAGAACTGGTGCGATAGGGTCACTATTGTGGTGACTTGGTGAACACTGGTGAAAAGTGTGCACCTTGTAAAACACTCTCTGGTAAATAAACCATGTTTTGTCACCATGCCAAGACGCTTTCGTCTACACCCAACCCTTTCCACTTGTTTTTTTTCGCATTTGCATATTTCGCAAACTTCCGGCTCTAGTTCGGAAACCCGATCTCGGAGGTCAATGACATACAATAACATTTTGTATCTCTTTTATAGCTCTATGATATCGTGTAATAAAATCGCTATCGAATACTACCACTGCAGCGCTAGGGGCGATTGAAGTCAAAATGACTGTAAAAATACCCTATCTTTGAAAGGCTACCATATGGAAACAAAGGCTTAAATCAAAAATCGTAACGGATAGATTTTTTCTAAATATCTGGAAGTATCTATAACTGAAGTTTCAGCTTTCTACAATTAAAACTGTAGGAGAAGATAGAAAAATGAGAAGGGTCCTTAAAATGCTTTTTTTTGCTAGCTGCATAGCAACGGCTATGTTTGAAAGGCTACCATTTGAAAACAAAGGCCTAATTCAAAAATCGTGACTAATACGTTTTTTCTAAATATCTTGAAGTATCTATAAACGAAGTAATAGCTCTCCATATTCAACACTGTAGGAGAACACAGAAAAATGTTTTCCGTTCTTAAAACGCGCTTTTTTGCTAGATGCATAGCAACGAAACTGAAACTTGGAATCGATCCGTCAGTGTTGGCTGTAGAGCTGTGACTTACAAATATTTGGACACACTGACAGACACACACACACACAAGCCGGTAGGCGACGTGGGATTCGCCTTTGCATATATATACATATGAAGAACAAGTCAGATAGGGTCACTATTGTGGTGACTTGGTGAACGCTTGTGAAAAGTGTGCAGCTTGTAAAAACAATCCCTGGTCAACCAACCATCTTTTATAACCATGCAAAGACGCACCCGTATACACCGAACCGTTTCGCCTTGGTATATTTTGCAAACTTCCGGCTTTAGCTCGGAAACCCGAGGTCGGAGGTCAATGACGTAATAAAAAAGTGTAGCTCTTGAATAGCTCTATTAGATAGTGTAATAAAATCGCTATCGAATACTACCACTGCAGCGCTAGGGGCGATTGAAGTAAAAAACAGACTGTAAAAATACCCTATCTTTGAAAGGCTCCCATTTGAAAACAAAAGCCTAAATCAAAAATCGTAACGGATAGATTTTTTTTAAATATCTGGAAGTATCTATACCTAAAGTTTCAGCTATCTACAGTTAAAACTGTAGGAGAAGATAGAAAAATCTGGGCGGGCGGGCGGGCCGGCGGCGTCCAGTATGTTGTCAGCTAAATAACTTTAGAAGCCTTTGTCCAATCATCACCAAATGTAGTCAGAATGTGTATTGGGATAATATCTCAGACAAGTTCGATAACTGGCCATATCGCTTTAGTCAATCAAGAGTTATCGCCCTTTAATTATAGAAATTACCCAAAATTGGTCTTGTCAGCTCAATAACTTTAGAAGCCTTTTCCAAATCATCACCAAATTTAGTCAGAATGTGTATTGGCATAATATCTCGGACAAGTTTGATAACTAGCCATATCGCTTGAGTCAATTGAGAGTTTTCGCTTTTTAATTGTAGAAATTACCTAAAATTGGTCTTGTCAGCTCAATAACTTTAGAAGCCTTTATCCAATCATTACTAAATTTGGTAAGAATGTGTATTGGCATAATATCTCGGATAATTTTGATAACTAGCCATATCGCTTTAGTCAATTGAGAGTTATCCTTCTTTAATTATAGAAATTACCTAAAAGTGGTCTTGTCAGCTCAATAACTTTGGGAGCTTTTGTCCAATCATCACCAAATTTAGTCAGAATGTGTATTGGCGTTATATCTTAGACAAGTTTGATAACTAGCCATATTACTTTAGTCGATAGAGAGTTATTGCACTTTAATTATAGAAATTACCTAAAATTGGTCTTGTCAGCTAAATAACTTGTAAAGCCTTTATCCGATCATCACCAAATTTAGACAATATGTTTATGGGCAGAATATCTTGGTTACGTTTGATAACTTACAACGTTATCTTAGTCACTACACAATTATGTCCCTTGAAATGGCCAAAACTGTACTAACAGTGTCCGCTCTCTAAGTTTGGCTGACGTACAACCAATTACCACTATACTTGGTCTCAAAAAAACAGGACGGGCGTATTTTGTGTCATTTGGCGCTCTTGTTTCTAAATATCTTGAAGTATCCATAACCGAGGTTTCAGCTCTCCACATTCAACACTGTAGGAGAACATAGAAATTTCTGTTTTGTTCTTAAAATGCGCTTTTTTGATAGCTGCATAGCAACGTATAAGTCCTTAGCAACGAAACTCAAACGCGCACACCCTAAGCTTATTTGGCACCTGTTCACCAAGTTTCATTGGAATCGATCCGTCAGTTTTGGCTGTAGAGCTGTGACTTACAAATATTTGGACACACTGACAGACACAAACACACACACACACACACACACACACACACACACACACACAGACGGAAAAGCCTGACAATAAGGAATACCTAGCCTAGCGAATCCCAACACACAGACAGACGGAAAAGCCTGACAATAAGGGATACCTAGCCTAGCGAATCCCAATGAATGCATCTATGTATATCTAAGCCGTTCAAATTGGCAATTTACAGGAACCATTTAAAAGAATAAGTGAACGTATTCCTTTAATCAAAGTATTAATGGTTCGTTGGAATTGTGTTGAACGTCGTCCTTTAACAGAAATGCAGTTATATCACGGCATTTCCTGTGTACAACCCAGTTCTACCGGTATTAATTATCATAACATCTATACATCATTCTTTATGGTATTCCTGCAACCTTGGGGGTCATGGGGTGAGCCATTACTACCCTGTTTAAAGTATCTGGTATGAACTGATCGGGGATCGAACCCAGGTATATCGCTCACAAAGCGGACGTTCTAACCAAAGCACCCAGAAGACGGTTGCCAACGGTGAAATTCTCCTTCTGTCACAACGTTTTTGAGACTCTACTGCTACAGAGGCACCAAAGTGCGTCTGTTTGAGTGAACATGTTAAAACAAAGAAACATTAGGGCTTAAAATGATAAATTGTATACAATATAAATCGGCTCTCTTCATTCTTTGTTTAATTATGAATAAAGCATAAATTAAGAACATGGGGCAAGGGTTGTGTAGTTTATTGAAGTTTTTGAATACTTCTGGTTTGTGTATGTTTAATCTCATTAAAACCAGACCTTAACGTCGCTGCAGTAGCAGAAGCTCGTATAACAGGTTCTCTCAAATTACCCTTTCTTCAGCCAAACAAATTATCGCGTGCAAAATCGTGATGTATCAACCGTTGACGACCCATAGAAATAAATGAGATAGAGAAGCGGGGATGGCCGATTATTCCGATTGTTTAGTGACTATTTAGATTGTGTAGAAAAACGAACACCAGCTCATGAATAATTAAGGTTCATTCAAGACGACCGACCTTTTATGCGGTGTCGTAGAACAGTATTCTCACAGCGTAGTATTTTGATCTGATTTGTATGATATAGGTTTGTATTTAACCGATTATTGATTTTTCTTTATGTCTGTAGCAAACAAGCTAAGGACTTACACACGAGCGCCCACAATGGAGACGGCGCCGTACACGATTACTTAGGTATTATGGAGTTCAATTCATTTTATCCCTTTTCCCACATACAGAGGCTTTCTAGCGTCTTTTGCAGCAGACGACGTTTGAAAACTGTTTTGCAAATGGAGAAATTGTCCGTAATGTTATCAAATATTTTCAATAACTAGTCTTTCCCGAATAGAAATTTTCTATATTTTGCCTAGATGTTATGAAGGCGTCTGTTGCCAATTTGTTGTATGTTGGAAATTAATAATGTGACTTCATATCAAATTATAGTCGGTACGAGAGCAATGCCGTTAACATCAGACACGATTACTTCGTCGTTCGTTTGTTGTATATGATGAACGGACGTTTCAAATTGAGCATATATGTTAACACATACATGGGCTGATTCTCATTGTTCTGCCCAATGAAATCGAAAGAGGCAATGCTCGGTCACCATCGCTTCTTTATCTCGCGCATTCGTATGGGTTGTACCCCCTGATGAAACCTAACAATCGTTTAGGCGTAAATTTGATTGGCTGATTCACAAGTGAATCTGAGACAGGAAGTCATAATATTTATACGATCGTTTGCTACTGCAGAGAAGTTTAGATCTGGTTTTAATGAAATTGCTTCGAGAGGCGAAATGGAGGATTTTGATTTTTTGCTAACAGAAGAGGGACATGACGTTTAATCTCACTTAATTAGAGTACCATCAAGTTTTGTTTAGTTTCGGGGTTTGTATCGGAAAATTTCGATTTGTTGATTGATTGATTAATTTGTGTTTTACGTCAACTTCAACAATGATTCAGTTACATCATATCGTTTCCTGGACAAGTTACCAGTACTACTGGTCTATTTATCCTGACATCAGCCAGTATGTCGTAATGATAAAACCCAGCAACCCTGAGAGCAAAGGAGGCAAGACATTATTACCATTTCTAAAGTTTTTGGTATGACCCGGCAAGGGATCTCCCGCACCAAGGCGGACGCTCTACCACTACACCACCGATCTTCTATTCTTGCACGCGCTATCAATTGAGCGGTTCTCCGGAAAAACTTCCTTAATGTAATAATTACATGCGTTGATTAAAGTCCTGCATGCAGTTCAACCTGTGTTTTAAGACCACTCTTGGGAAAAGAACAATATGATCTTCAATTGCAGGGTCATTCATGTAGAAAATGAGTAATTGGGAAATGTTTAAGGTATGGTTGCTAATTGATTTTAAGAGATCTCTTAATGTTTGAAGAGCTCTTCAAATATTTGAGTTTATGTAAATTTGACCTTCCATAGCTATTGATAGGGAACTGCTGTACACAGGTGGTCTTTAGCACAGGAGGTTTTACTGTACATGTTAAGGTTCCGAATGGATACTGCTTTACAGATGTTTATTGAAACCTTCTTTGAGCGATGAAGATCAGACTTCACTGATCAGCATATACACTGGTTGTAAACGCGTTACGATTGTTTTTTTCAGATTGTCCCTCAATCCGTACATCGTAAAAAGATGGCTTATAAAACCATGCTAACAAATATACTAAAATAAGTATTGCTGCCTTCCTGTGCTTTCCGGCTGATATCTCTTTTCTTTATTTTAGATCTAGACTAAAATAGCCGGGCACCAGATGAGCTGACGTACTCTAATACAAACCAATCGTAAGGGCAAAGATCAGGCTGCAGGACGTTTTTATGGATAATGCTAGTAAAATTGTTATGATATTTCGAACTATTGTAATCGCCCTTTGACCTTGGTTCGCTATTTCACTTTGTTAAAGTATTTCTGTAGTATATTAGATATATGTGTGCATATTTATTCTTGAATTATATGTGTCTGTTTCTAAGCAGAACAATGCGATAAACAACGCAACGAATAAACCCTCTCCCAACATGTAGACCCAATCTTGAAGCAGAATATGTTTGGAAACATTTGAAGTCGAAGTACTTCACACACCAGGTCTTTTCAAGCAACTGGCTGTTTTCTTCCGTATAGACTGTTAGCCAATTGATTGAAGACGAATGGAGTTTGTCGCCTTGACTTTTGTCTAATTCGGAAGGAATGTTTACTGAGCTGAGGTTTCAAACTCCATGGATTGATAGCCTACCTACTGAACATCCGTATGGTATCATCTGATACTTCACTTTCCGTTTTAATGTTATAATATACTTAAATGTCACTCATTATCTTGTAGAATGTCGTTATGTGGGATCGAATGTCTTTTGTTACAAATGCAGTTGTTGTAAGGATTGTAATGGAAAGGGTAGATGATCAACCCTTTCCCACATACAGAATATAGTTGTAGTCTTGTTTCACTCCCATTTTTCTGTTAGCCCTTTCTCACATACAGATGCTTTGAGACGCATCTGCAGCAGACGACTGATGAGCAATTCTTTCGTTTGCCACAATTGTTTTTCAACTTTATTAAATAATTGTCCTTTGGTTCGTAGAAAGTTACAAACTAAAAGAAAATCACCAACTATGTTGTCAAAGTCGTCTGTTGTGGATTTGCTGTATTTAGGAAAAGATGAGAGATGTTTTGCAGATGTATAATAACTTTTTGACATATTATGGTTTGAGATCAAATCACGTTTGAAACAGTGCTGAGATCTTCTAACATACAGAATATAGTTGTAGTCTTGTTTCACTCCCATTTTTGAAGTCTAAACCAAAACAGCCGGGACAATTTACTGAACCCTTCACCTAATACAACAATTTGAAAAGATTTAGCAAAAGATACGACAACTCTCTACAAAGGAAATAACACTCAAGTTGAAAACACTGTGACAAAATGAGAAACGATGTGAATTACTCCTTTGCCAAAATGTTTTCAAAAGTTGTCTGCAGCAGATGCAACAAAAAGCGTCTGTTTGTGGAAAGGCTAAAGCCAAGACAATAAAGATTGGTAAACAAGACCACAATTATATAAGTGGTTTCTGTCGGGACGGCTCATATGCTGGCGGTGAAGACTCTGCTGAGCCTGTGTGGAGACACATGCTCGCTTGAGGCTTAATTGTACGCAGATACATCAACCCCCCAAATCGCCATACGCGGAATAAATATATAAATACTATATATTGTAACTTATATAAAGGGTTATAGCCGTTTTTGGTCCAAACGCATATGTGTACGGGGAAGACTCCAATAAACTTCTGCGTATAGACAGGCCCACCAGAGTCTTCACTTTCCGCCTATATTGTATATATCCAACAATGCATCTTCTGGCAAAAATCGATACTTTGTAGCCCAACAAGTTTCTCATCCATTGAGATTCAATCAAATCTAAAATCGCTAGATAAGGTTCATATCATTTTTGCTTGCAATTACATGCTCTTTATTCAATTTATTTTTCTATTATATTCTATTTTATTCTACTACTTGTATCCTATATTTTGATGTGGTGTTTATATACTATTTTTATTATTCTATAATATTCCATTCCATATTATAATATTATGTTCTATTCTGTTCTAGTAGTATATGTAATACTCTTGGGCTTGACCAAATCAATGACCATCTATCGCTTATTTGTATGAGACGTTCACGTTTATCACCAAACTACAGCATTTTCTTTCATTTCTCATTGAGTTTTAAGCATGTAAAGAGTACATTTCAGCTCCACTAGGGGGGATAGCGTAGACACAATCGTATTTGTCACATACATAATCTTTGGTGAAAACAACATGTGAAATAATTCGCACGTATTCCTTCCCACATGTGAAACAATTCGCACGAATTATTGACAACATGTGAAACAATTCGTACGTATTCCTCACAACATGTGAAATAATTCGCACGTATTACTCACAAAAAGTGTGAGAATCGCACGTATTCCTCACAACATGTGAAACAATTAGCACGTATTCCTTACAACACGTGATATAATCTGCACGTGATCCTCACAACATGTGACTCTTTCTGAGTACCGATAGACTGCAGTTCTCAGTGTTCCCAGCCGCAATAAGACAGTACAGGAACATACCCACGCTAGGTGAACTGGCCGCCGTGATATAACTGTTTACAGTTTTCAGCGTCCCCAGTCGCAATAAGATATCTAATTGCCCCACACAGATCGGTGTTTGTAAGGTGTGAAGTAGTTGTGTACAGGAACATACCCACGCTAGGTGAACTGGCCACCCTGATATAACTGATTACAGTTCTCAGTGTTCGCAGTCGCAATAAGACATATCATTACCCTTAAATTAATGTACTTAGTAAGGACAAAGAGAAATCCCGATATGTGGTCACACTGGCAGGTCTAAATATACTCATTGTGCTAAATTTCTATGCATTCCTACAGGAAGCCGCCTCCTGGCGGCTTCCAATAAATATACTCTCATTTATAGAGCGTTCTATATTTCTACCCAAATGTTTTTGAAGTAGTCTACTCCAGATTCAGTTATATGGGAAATATTAATTCAGATACGCTAACAAGATATTTGGCTAATAGTGTTTTATAAGCGAATTTAATGACAAACACCCAACATTATGACATTTCATACACGCTACCTGACACTTTCATGAAGTCTGCAACAACTCCGTTTTCAACAATTTTGCAGTCATATCACGACGGCCAGTTCACCAATTTATGTGTTTCCTAGCTTTCTTGCTCCAGTACTTTACATAACATACTTTCCAAATAACTTACTCCTTTTTCACATAGACTGTTAGCCCATTGGTGAAAGACGAATGACGCTTATCACAGTGACTTTTGTCAAATGGCGGAAATAATGTTTACCGAGCTGGGATTCGAACTCACATCCTCTGCTATCATACATGCGGAGTGCGTCACCTATCACACAATGACGTTGTCCGAAGTCGTGTATCTAAGTCACAATATGCGTACAAATCATTTTCTTTATATAGTATCCTCTACATATCTCATTAGCTCGTATTTGGCGATCAACTGGGCGAACATATATTCGAATTTAATTATGTGTCAATATCAGATAAGATACAGTCAAGACAGCAAAAAATAGTTTCTGAAAAATGTAAAATTATACAAGCAGATGTATTAAAGAAAAGTAATCTATTTCTCATCAATGCACATCAATCTTCCAGTTTTGAACCGGAGATCAATGGAACTTGTTTCCCTTCAAAGTATACTACACCACGGGAAAATAATGAAAATCTATCGTGACTAATTCGGACGAGTAGGGGGGATAGTTCACTTATTCGAATCCAAGTAGTATAAATAGGCCTACTCTAGCTGTTTTCGGTCTGAGAGAAATGGGCTCTTCCTTATTAATGTGCTTTAGTTTCCGGATGAATCCATGTCTCGTTTTTGGGCACAACATGATAAAAGAATAATAACATGGAGACCATTTTGAAGGAAAAGTATTCCATTTTAAAATTCGCTAGCGTCGAGAAGGTGACTTACACCTTCTCGACGCTAGCGAATTTTAAAATGGAATACTTTTCCTTCAAAATGGTCTCTATGGTTATTATCTCGGAGCGCTCGCCAGCGATTTCCTTCAAACTAGGAAAGGGCGAAGCAGGCGACAAAAAGGAAAAGTCATATTTTGCATGTACACCATTATGGCAGTTGTGGTGATTTATTTATACAGACTATACCAGAAGAAAAAAGCTGGTGTGTAGGCCTCCGAATAATAGAATGGGACATACTTTCATCCAATTTAATTAAACTTCAATTTTATAAATGTCGGTACGTATTCTTACTTAGTAGTGTTAGTTTAAACTTATTCATTTAAATCGGTTGAGAAACAAGCTTTAAGCTTATATTTAACTTGCTCGATATCTGCTCCCTATGTACATAACCAGTACTCGTGCCGTTTTGTAGGAAACATCCCAAAGGCAGAACCCGTTCACCAGGGGACTTAATCTGGGACCTTTAGTACGAGAGGCTGAAGCACTACCAGTGTACCACTATCTTGTCGTCAACAACATATAGCAGTTGATTATCAAAAACAAGTAGCTTCTCTATTAATATCCGATCAGCCAAAATATAGCGTCTTGGCTATAACATTACTCTTTATTTCGCCTCCCACGAAATTCTAGCAACTGCATTGGTGTAAAAGCGTGTTACGCGCAGACCCCCTATATTTCTATAGAGGGTGAGTAAATTCCATAGGGGGTGAGTAAAGTAAAAAAGTCAGTTCAAAGGTTGGTTTTCGTAAAGTAGCTCTCAAATGTTACCAGTTACCCAGAAAGAAACCAACACATATCAACAAGTTACAGTATAGTTCAGTTTAAAGTGGTCGACGAAATAAATACATTATTGGGTTTTTTACTGACCCACTACGGAAATCTGGGGGGTGGGGTCTGTTGGATGAATAGAGGGACTCGGCTATCGCCTCGCCCCCTATTAATCCTACAGACCCCCTATATTTCCGTAGTGGGTCAGTAATAAACCCCAAAACTTATAATGTAAAGGCAGTTTTACGGACAGGTGACTTAACTCTTTCACACATACAGCAAATCAACAGCACACGACTTTGAAAACAAATCGGCCAAACTATTTATAATCACCATAGATGAACAAATATATACAATAGTAAACGAAAAAATATAACAGAACAAGAACACATTAAGAATAAAAAATATGATGGAAGACACTACATTGGTTTTAAACGTTGATTCTTCTCACCAGGTCAACTTTATTAATCAATAGTAATTGAATTAAAACTTATGTAGTGTCTTGTTTTTCGTTTTGTCTATATATGAGCAGTTTCACAAACAAATAGTGTGTACTCTGCGAAAAGTATCGACCCGGATCAGCCTAAGCATGTCGCAGAAGCTAACCCGTACAGAGACTTTTTGCCTCATGTGGATTTTCTGTTTCAGGAATCATAACTATAATCACTTTCCAATTGAGAAGGAATGTGTCGGCCCGGATTAGCCTGTGCGGACTGTGGAGGCTGATCTCGGTCGATACATTACTTAATGTCGGTTTTCTCGTGGAACGGCTCATATATATTGAATATATTTGATAACATTGTGGCAAAAGGACCAATTGCTCATCGTGAGTAACTCGCCCTTTTCACGATGTTTTCAAAGGGACCCTCTTCAGATGTGTCAAAATGCGTGTAAAAGTCCCGCATTATTCTGTTATCATTCACACAGATAAGTATATGTTATATAAAAATAAGGTCGAATATATCCAACATAATATATCATAAACATATGCGAACAGAAGGTTAAAGTGGCATTACAATTGTTCAAAAGACCACTAATATCCATAAAACGTACTGCAGCCTGATCTGTGTCATTAAGATTATCTAACATTACAGTACTTCGTCTCTTCCGGTGTCTGGCTATTGTAGTCGTCTAGATCTAAAATAAAGAAAAATGAAAAAAATCATGAAAGCAAAGGTAATTCTGTTTCGTGTTAAATACAACAGGAATGATTAGATTGATTGATTGTTTGGTGTTTTACGCCGCTTTCAACAATTTCTCAGTTATATCACGACGTTTCCTGGGTAAGTTACAATACTACTGGTCCCTTTATCCTGACAACAGACAGTCAGTCGTAATGATAACCCTGTAAAACCCTGAGCGTCAAGGAGGGCAGCCATTACTACCATTTGTAAAGTCTTTGGTAAGAACCGACCGGGGATCAAACCCGCGACCTACTGCACCCGAAGCGGTACAACAGGAATGCTTATTTGAGTCCATTTGTGAGCATGGTTTCATAATCCGCTTTGTTGATTTGATGATCTGAGCGGCGCTCTGCAAAGAACAACCGTAAAGCGTGTGCAACCTGTTTAGATCCTGATCACGAAGCGTATAGATTTATTCATTCTTCCACATTTAAACTCATATTTTGGGAAAATAGACAAGTTTAGTGAAAATATGTGTGTACATTGAATATAAAGGTGTTTAACAAATTAAATCAGCCAGTGTACATTTCAGGCAACACCTTATTTTGCAAAAATTGAAGTTCGGCCTCCGGAGTTTTGACAGTATTTTCTTTCAATTTGGCCTAGTGACCTAGTTCTTTTTATTCGATATGACCCATATTCGAACTTGGCCTAGATCTCATTCAGAGAAACCTTTTGAACAAATTTGAAGATACTGAAAATTGCGCCTTCTACAGTGTTAACAAGATTTTCCTTCAATATGGCCAGTTGACCTAGTTTTTGAAGAGACACGACCAATATTCGAACTTGGCCTACATATCATCAAGACAAACATTCTGATAAAGTTTCAACATGCTCAAGTTAGAAATGCAGCATCCGGAGTGTTAACAAGATTTCCCTCCAATTTGACCTAGTGACTTAGTTTCTGACCCAATATGACCAATTTTCGATTTTGGATCCAGAGTGTCAACAAGAGTTTCCTGCTATTTAGCCTTGTGACCTAGTTTTGGAACATATATGACCAAACTTAGACCTTGGCCTACACATCATCAAGACAAATAACCTGCTTAAGTTAAAAATGCAGTCTACAGAATGTTAACAAGATTTCCCTTCAATTGCGCATAGTGACCTAGTTTCCGACCCAGATTGACCCGTTTTCTAACTTGACCTACAAATCAACAATACAAAGATTCTTAGAAAAGTTCAAACCGCTGAAGCAAAAAATGCTGCTTCTAGAGTGTTAACATGATTATCCTTCAATTTGACCTAGTGACCTACCTTTTGACCCAAGATGACCCATATTCAAACTTGACCTATATATTATCAAGACAAACATTCCGATCAAGTTTCAATATGTTCAACTTAAAACTGCAGCCTAAGTGACCTAGTTTCTGACCTAATATGACCCTATTCGAACTGGACCTAGATATCATTAAGACAAACAGTCTGAACAAATTGAAACTGCTGAAACGAAAATTGCGGCTTCTAGAGTGTTCACAATATTTTCATTCAATTTGACCTGGTGACCTACTTTTTGAACAGACATAAATCGTATTCGACATTGACCAACATATCATCAAGACAAACATTCTAACGTCACGTGGTTAAAATGGTTGAGGTCGAAATTGTGTAGCTCTGTCAAAATTTAATTTATTACACAATCTAGTGAAGTTAAAGTGATATTTTTTACATGTAGTTGCAATGTAAATGATTAACAATGGATTGGTGTAAACATATGATTGATATAAAGTGAGGATAACATTATATTTAAGGACATTTGGAATTTCCTTTGTACGAGTGAGTAATGGTCACAGTACTTTTTTCTTTTCTATTATTAGATCTTAGCTAGTGTAGAGAGCTGGTATTGTACTGGGATCGCAAGATTTGATATTTATATTACTCTACATAACTGTACTGAACTGCAGTATTACGTGTATACGTTTATAAATAATAAACATGGGCGGAAAAGGAGCTGGTCAAAAGACGACAAGAGCAAAACTACAAAGGAAAACTGCAATAATGGATCATTCGCAGATGTTGGACTAGTCCCTCTTAGACACCACTATGGACATACTACAGATATGGGCAATTTTCAAAAACAGTTTGAAAGGATGGCATCAGATTTAAGTGATATCAAATCGGATCTGAAGGACATTATGAAGAAAAGTGACATAGAAAGTCTCATTACTACAACAGTCAAAGACATCATATCAACCCTAAAAGACAAAATCAAAAAAGGCGTAGAAACCAAAATTAAGGAGAATTGTGAGCAATTACAGGATAAAATTGACTCTTTAACATTTGAAAACAATCTGCTAAAAGACAGTCTGGAGAAGAAAGAAGAGATCATAGAACAGAATAAAACCGACTTGAAAACAATGTCAGAAAACTCCTCAAGTAGAATAAATGATGCCATTAGAATGGCTAATTATAACGAGCAATACTCGAGAAAAAAAATGTAAAAATTATGAGCGTGAAGCAAGAACAAAACGAAACTATAGAAATGTTAACAGGAAACATTTGTGAGATCCTATTATAAAAACGATGACCAATAACATTAAATTAAACATCATGAGACAAAGACAGTCATTGAAAACGGCAGGATTTAGACTAGCAGACGACGTCACCAAACTGAACGATTTTTATCACGTGAAACAACTTGTTCATGTGGAGTTGAGATGATCCGTTATACTTATACATTTGATGATAACCTGAAGGATAAGCAGCGATGTTCACTGGCGTCCCAGTGTAAATCTTGTTTTGCTTTGCTTAATTTAGAACGTATTGGACCAACACATTCCTTGAAGGACAAGCAGTGAAGGTCACTGTGGCGTCCCAAAGTAACCGAAAGGTCATTTTCTTTATTTAATCTGATTATTACACACATTATTATCAGAATTTTCTGATTTTAGCATCATTTGCAATACAAATATATTTGTTAAAACCTTAATGCTTTGTCGTTTAAAATTAGACTATTCAATCGACAAAAGTGCAAAAATAATTCAATGATTATTGTCCCGCCCACTTTCAACAGTGTGTTATGACAATCTTTTTAATGTTTTCAAATTGGTCTGCTGCAGAGGTGACAGAAACGTCTGTATGTGGGAAAGAATTAAATAAATACGTTGTAAGAAAAAAAAAAAAAACATTGTCACGCCCTCTTATACGTTATGTATCTGTCAACCAATCAAAATTTTGCTTCTTTAATTGCAATGACCAATGAAAAAATGACCTGTCACGGCTAATGATTTTGGTAAAAAGTGACAGTTATCTGATTGGACAATTTTTTTTTTAACGCTTTACCTCATAGACGGTTCTTAAAAAATAAATACAAAATCTGGGCAATTGGAAATAGGGTCTTGTTATCAGGGGAAATCATTGAGAGTGAAGTTGAACATGCCCAGGGACTCTATTTAACATATACATGCAACAAAGTGCCCATAATTTGACAAAGATGAGAGATTTCACCTTCTCACACAATGATTTCAAAAGTCATATGTTACATGGGACTTTGAATGAATTCTGCTTGAACAGAACAGAAATAACCTCCAATCGATACATGTTGGGGTAAGATGATAATCGAATAGCATATTTCTTAAGCTCACGTTGAGTAAAGGTTTTTCAGATACAATCTCACATTAATCTTACATGTAATCATAAGTACACACAGAAGTATAATAAATTATTTCATTTTTGAGATATCTCATTCACCAAAAATGCGTTTTTAAATTTGTCTTAACAAATCTGTTCCTATGAGTGTGTATAGGCGACAGTGTGCTGCTATTAATTGTGGAATTTGTCCATTTTCAGTTAGCAAGTATTCAGTAACGACTTTTCTACATAAATTACCGAGTGGATAATCTTAAGATTCACTCGTACAATTACCCTGGTCTAAACAACAGTAAGAAGCGCCAAGATTTGTTCAATTTATTCAAAGAAAAAATTACGGATATTCTATGCCTACAAAAAACTCACTTCACTGAATGCATTGAAAAAAATATATACGCTGAGTGGAATGGAAGCTGTTTCTTTAGCCATGGTACATCCAACTCAAAATGTGTTGCAATACTACTTAAAAAGCAGCTAGACATTAAAATTCTCAATTGTAAAAAAGACGAAAATGGAAATCTTTTAATCCTGGAGCTAATTTTTTGCGATACTACGTTTATAACCTTATCACTTTGTATGCACCTAATATTGATGATCCAAACTTTTTTACAAATATTTTCAGTGAAATTGACTCTCAAATACGGAAAATTATATTATATGCGGAGACTTTAACTTAGTACTTGATCCCAATTTAGACTATGAAAATTACAAATCGTGTAATCATAATACAAAAGCAAGGAAAGTAGTTCAAAGTAATATGAATGACAGAAATCTCGTAGATCCTTTTAGGGAGTTACAGGGAAACTCAAGAAAGAACACGTGGAAACGGCTCACACCTTTACAAAAAGGCAGGCTTGACTTTTATTTAATACGAAAAAATAACATGAATGGGTTTTTTCGCTTATAGGTAACAGGTGTGAGATTTTTTTTTTTTTTTCAATAACCCATGAAGCTTTCTGAAATGAAACTGAAAAAAATCCATGGGGGCCGCCATTTTGGATATGTATAAAAAGCAGACGTAAAACACAGATTGAAAATTGTTGTCGGCTTTTTTCTTTTCTTTTTTTTTAAATCGGTATTTTGGGTATGTATAAAATGAGCAGAAAAACACGGATTGAAAATTATTGTCGTCTTTTTAATCATTTTTTTTTAAATCGATATTGAAGATTATTTAAGTGCTGTGTTATGTGGCAATTAACATTTGTACGAAAAGTTTAAAATAAATGGAAATCTGTAAGAAATATGTTTTCCCGTTCGTCAGCAAAAACGACAGCTACATGACTTCTACGCCCGAAACTAAATTTTGACTGTATCGTAGCCAAAGAAGGAGGCAACGTCATTTCCGTTACACTTCATCTTGGCGTAACGTCAATGGAGCGCCGTCGTTTCCCGCAAAAAAGTGGTATCAACATGAAAGACCCCAAATTCCTATACATGAGCTATTGACTCACTCATTCAAAGTATAATAATTTATCAAACATTGTGGCAAAAGGATAACTTTCTCATAAGGAGCAATTGTTCTTGTGGCGACAATCTTTTTCTAAGTCGTTTGTTGCATAGGCCTCAGAAACCGTCTCTAATAGGGAAAGGGTTTAGCAGAAATGTGACCCCTTACATAATTTGTTCCAGTCATATTGACTGGTTGAAAAAGGCAGTCGCCAGGTGGCATCAGAAAAGGGCTGATCTATTTGCTTCTTTACCATAATGCAGGTGATCGATTAAGGATCATTTTGGCCCTCATGTTTTAACCTCGTTCATTATAAATGTATTCCTTGATTTTCTGAAAGTCTTTACTTTTTTTTATGGCCAAAGTATGCTCTTTAATGTTTGTTTATAATTATCTTGCGTTTTTTTCGTAAATAGGTAGCACCTATAGATATATTAACTAGCGACATGAAACAATTCTTAAGGAATTGTGATATCGACTTAAGCTATAAATCTGATCATTCAATTACTGTGTTAGAATTACAGTTTTCGGATGTTAAACACGGAAAAGATTTATGGAAGTTCAACAATTCATTACTTCATGATATTGATTATATAAATTGCATAAATTAAAAAATCGATGCAATTATACGTCAATACTGCTTGCCTGTTTATGATACTGATTATGTCTTAGATATGGATATGTCACAAATACAATTAGTCATTAATGATCAACTTTTCTTGGAAACCCTTTTAATGGAAATTTTTATAAAGTATTCTGGTCCAAAATTGGTCATTTTGTTGTAAGATGTCTAAACAATGCATACATTAACGACTCATTTTCAAGTAATATCAAATCCGGAAAAATTACATGTCTCCCTAAAAATAATAAACCTAAACAGTTCTTAAAACATTGGAGACCTATAACCCTATTAAATGTATTGTACAAATTAGCTTCGGGAACAATAGCAAACAGACTAAAAACAGTACTGGATGAGTTAATCTCAAATGACCAAATTGGTTTTCTAAAAGGGCGTTTAATAGGAGAAAATACTTGATTGGTCTATGATGTGATGAAATATTGTGAAGACAATAATATTCCAGGACTTCTGATGCTAATCGATTATGACAAAGCCTTCGATTCTGTTCCTTTTGATTTTATCTCAAAAACTCTTGATTACTTTAAATTTGGAATATCTCATTAGTCAATTTGCTGATGACACCACATTGCTCTTAGACGGGACAGAAAATTCATTGAAAAGTGTTTTAAAAGTTCTGAATACATTCTTTATTATATCAGGATTAAAATGTTATTTCGATAAAACAAAGCTTATCTGGATTGAATAGCGCAAATATAGTATACACTCAATACAAACAAAGTGGAAATTAACATGGGGAGAAACGCAGTTTAAGTTACTAATCATTATTTTTGACGTGAACCGTAACAAAATGAATGATTTAAATTTTGAGCCAAAACTTAAAAGCATTTCTAAATGTGTATCTTATTATAAAAGAAGGAAATTAACACCTATTGGTAGAATAACAGTCGTAAAAACACTCCTTATTCCAATGTTAACACATTTATTTATTAGCCTTCCATCTCCAAAAGCAGATATTATAAAAAACTTAAATGAAACGCTGTATAGATTCGTTTGGGATGGAAGAGCTAAAATAAAACAAACAATTTTCATAAAAGGTTATGAGGAAGGGGGTTTAAAAATGATAGATATCAAAAGTGTTATCTCTAGCATGAAATTAAAATGGCTAAAGAACTTAACAACTTGTAAAAATAACAAATGCTATGAAATGATATACAATTTATTTGACATAAGAAAATTAATTAATTTAGGAAAAGTTTTTTGTGAACATACTTCAAAAACCGTGAAAAACCATTTTTGGATTGACGTATTAAAAGCGTACATAGAATACATAAACAAAATTAAAATCAACTCTTGGGATAAGATATTAAACATGCCTTTGTTCTACAATGAATATTTTAAAATCAATTCGAACGTTATATATATCAAAGAATTGTATGATAAAGGATTGGAATGGTGAGAGATCTAATGTATAACAATGGGAATTTTATGAGCTTAGAAAATATTGAGGCCATTTTAGGTAAAAAAATTAACATTTTAGTTGTATTATGGTTTATTGAAAACAGTTCAAACGTTTATAGGAAAAAGAAACACCAGCGGCACTGACGGTCTTGTATTGACAGATAATAACCCTGGTATAAATACATATTTAAAGGAAATTCTTAATGATAAAGATACAAATAAATTAATTTATAAAACACTTACTAGTAACGAGGAAACTCCTACTAGTAAACACAAATGGGAATCTCTTTACCCTAATATACACTTTAATTGGAGAGAGATATACGGGAACACGTTTAAATGTACTAAAGGTTCATATATTCAATGGATGCAAACGAGAATTGTTCATAGAGTTTTCCCCACTAATTCCCTCCTACAAAAAATGAATCTTAAGCCAAGTAATATATGCTCTTTTTGTAATAAAAGAGAAGAAACGCTACTCCATTTATTTTATGAATGTGAAAAGGTTAAACCAATTCTACAACATTTAATATCAATGGTAAGAGAAATAGACCCATTAATACAAATAAATAGCGCTAAGGTTCTTATAGGTACATGCTTTTGTTTGTTTGTTTGTTTGGAGTTTAACGCCGCTTTCAACAGCTTTGGTCATATCACGGCGGTCAGTGCACCTACCCATGTTTTCCTGGCTTTCCCACACCAGTACTTGCACAACATTCTTTCGAAGCCACTGACTACTTTCTCACATAAATCAGAGGTGAGAGGCAATGGGAAAAATTGCTCGAAAGAATGTTCGCCTCAACCGGGTATCGAACCCGTGACCTACAGATCACAAGTCAGATACGCTACCAAGTGAGCTACCCGGCCGGGTCATAGGTACATGCAATTCTGATTATAAATCAGATACGATGTTAAATTTCAAAAGATATATAGTTTCATGCAAATCAAAATCAAATATTCCATCAATTTTAGGCCTTAAGAACAGCTTCCATTTAGCATGGAATATATACAAAGAGACCAAAACAAAAGATTCTGAACTAGAACGGTTCGCAATTGTAAAACATGTCATTCAAGTCTCGCTCTCTCTCTCTCTCTCTCTCTCTTTTTTTTTTTACATTTTTGTGCTCATTTCCTCTTTACATTTTTGTATAATTTTATTACATAGATATAATTATTATAATAATTATATCTAACACAAAATAGTGTAAGGTTGAAAGGGGGATAGCGACCTCACTTCAACCTATGTACGTGGCAAATAAAATTATACAAAAAAAAAAAAAAAAAAAAAAAAGACAAACATTTTAATACAGTTTCAAAGTGCTCAAGTTAAAAATGTGGCCTCTACAGTGTTTACAAGATATCCCTTAAATTTTACCTAGTGACCTAGTTTTTTGTATCTGATATGGCCTAGTTTCGAACGTGTTCAAGAGTAAATGAAGATGAATGTTCTGATAAACTTTCATAAAGATCGTATGCAAAATGTGTTAACAAGGGAATTGTTGACGACGGACGAATAACGAACAACGAACAACGGACAAAAGGTGTTCACAAAATCATTCATTGAGCACTGTGCGCTCTGGTGAGCTAGGAATCAGATAAAAACAGATCGCTGTTCAAATTTTTGACCTGATAACACCAGGCGAATGTTGTGTGTTAGTCCAGCAAAGCAAGCAGAAACACGTTGTAAGTGACTATAAACTTAAGTTATATAAAAACTGATGTGGTTCAGTAGTGATTTACCTTCTGATAATAAGAAAGAATATACACACTACACACATCATCAAAACACCGACGCCGTCTACAAATGTATCTGTACAAGCACCAGTATCTCGATGACATTTTTGGCATATTGAAGGACAATCTTTCGTGCAGTAACTTCCATATTTTCCTTGTGGACAGCTTTCACATCTACCGGTAGCACTGTTACAATTATTCCCAAAGCAGAGATACGAGGGACATTCATTTTCACAGTTGTCTCCGTATTTCCCGTCGGTACAACCAAAATGACATCTGGTTCCGTCACTAGTGCAGATTCTGTTTTTACAGTTCTCGGCAAATGTGCAGTTCAGGTCGCAACGTTCCCCGTATTTGCCGCCAATACAGGCTCGACAAACATCAGTGTCTGATAAACAATTGAACATGTAGCACCTATCCACACAAACGAGGCCTGACTCCCCTGTAAGAAAAGTAAGTAAATAATCGGTGCTCTAGGAAAACTAACATAATCGTGAAGATATATATCTGCTTATGTTGCCTTGCTAAAGGCTGGAAATATTTGTGATTAAGTTGAAACGTTCTATGACTCATGGGTTAATATTGCAAAGCCTTGTCAACATGTGTGCAGATATGCAGTTTAATCGACATACAGCTTAATGATAAATTACAAAAGAAACCCGGACAAGTATCCGAAAGACTGACAAGAGAGCAAATGTGGGCATGTCTACAATGTTCATACAGTCACCATTAATCATAAAACGGTCAATCTTTCACTAGTAAACTTGTCAATGAATGTACAATTCAGTGGAAGGGAGATTTAATAATGTGTTGCTCTTGAATTGACAAGAGTTGATTCTCATAACAAAGACTGCCAATATTTTCATCTGCATTTTTTTGCATGACTTGAAGAGGAAATAATTTGATATAGGAGTCAGGGACTGTGTTCATTTCAGACATAGGAGTATTTATTATTTTTGTTTGTTTATTTTTGTAGTACCATGAGCGACTGTGGTAAGATTTGTTATTGTCTGTTGTTTGGATATTTTCTATCTTAAGACTGAATCCATAGTCTGAGCATGGCTGCAGCATATTCACAGACTTATTACTGATTTATTCCTCCTTTCCTAGTAATAATCTCAAATGCTGCTGGTTACTGTTATACTGATATAAAACAAGTGGAGCTACATTTCCATTTGTTTGTGGAAAGATCACAAAATGACATGTAGATTGTCAGCGAAGACTAGTACATTAAGAATTTAAAATTGCTTGACACAGCTCAATACTTGCAACATATTGATCCGAAACGGGCTAGTTTACAATTCATGTAACACCATACATCTATATTCAACTATTTTCCACATACAGATGCTTAATTACGACTTTGTAGAAGATGTGTCATGAGCAATGTCTCATGCCACAATACTTACAAAACTCAATTTAGTAATTGAACTTAAATTTACAGAGATTTTACATATTTTAGTCAAGATATTTTCAAAGTCTTCTACTGCATATCGTAGTTTGTCGGATCAGGGTTCATACAAAAAAAACAGAACATAGAATTTAGATTCCATATGAAAAATGACAACATTTAAACAGATCTATGTTTCTTTTCTTTAACTATCAATCACTGTATTATTTCAACATGAGCCTTTATGTCATTTACATTTCTGTTTCATTTCAGTTGGGAATGGTGACATAACTTATACAGAATTCCTTAACTGAAAGAAATGAGATGACCGCAGCCACAAATAGCCTTAAAAATATCTTTAACCATGGTGTAGCATTTGAGTGATGTTTCTGTTAAATACATCTTAACACTAAATATGTTCTTTTAACCCTTTCCTATATCTATACAGATACTTTCCGACGCCTCTGCATCAAACGACTTTTGACAATGTAATAAGCAGTTTCTTCTATGGAAAAAGTGTTGGATTGTTATCAGGATTGACAATGAATTAAATCATAAACTGTTATTGATTGTTGTACCCATACTGAGCAAGTTCTTTTTTTTAACATAAATTTTTGATAATGCTTTGACATATCATCCATTCATTCATGCATTATTTATTCATCATTTAATATTAAGCCACCCTTCCATCCTTCAGTGCATTCACACATGTTTTCATCCCAATACTAAAGCACTCACTTTTTTAAACACTCAATTAAACACTTACTCACCACCCAATCACTCATTAGCTCACATATGCAGCAACTCAACCACACACTCACTCACTTCTCCTTGCCTTTCGCTTTCGTAACAAGGATGTATAAATTGTATGTGTTGAAAATCCGTTTATATATGATCCTTTCTTAGTGAAAGGTTCATGTTTAGATATTTGCCTGATTCGTTAGATATGTGTACGTTTTGTAGCTATGCCTTGGCTTACATGTATTGAGGGTTGTGCCGAGAAGGCAGATTTTGCTCGAGATGATAATTTTTCCCTTCCCTGCTTAATTAACCTATTTTATTTCTGAGTATATCTAATCCTGTTATAATTGCAAATCAGGTAAGGGTCTAGCGGAAACTCGGGATGTATATGTCGTGCCCTGACACGATGATTGGCAGATTTAGTTCATACGGTTGTTACCCATGTCGAGTCGGTGTGCGAAATCACCATTTTGCTTGTATATATACCTTTCTTGTTCGAATTTTTCTATTTTGTGCTGATTTATGTTTATATTTTGTGCTGAGTTATGTTTATATATTGTACCTTATATTTCGTCAAGTTTATGCTCGCCTTTATGGCGGAAAAATAAGATATATAACTTCACAATCGTCACTCGTCAATTTGTCACTCGTCAACCGTACTTCACAAAGAAAAAAGGTTACAGTTCGTCACTCGTCAATTCGTCAATCGCGAAGCTTTACTTCACGAACCTCATTTAGCTAGATGTTCTATTTTTTGCCTAAATGTTTTCAACGGCATGTGTTGCAGATTTGTTGTGGTGGGAAAGGCTTAACATAGGAACTTGTTTAAATGTTCTTCAAAATATTCGACCAGTGCATGAACATTTATTTGAAATTACTTCTCAAACTATAAAATCATGACCTTAGATTAAGAATAAGAGTACTTTTATATTATAAACATTTAAAGTAAATCTTTTGTTAAGCAAAAATATGAACAAAATCTTGAAATTATGTCAAGGAACATTTATAGTACACTTTAAGACAGTATTTTGCCCTTTCACACATACACAAACTCTGCAAAAAATAACTTTTAAAGCGTTTACCCGTGTTATAAAATAAGAAAACTCTCTATAATTGAAAGAACAATAATAATTATAATTGAACAAAATTGAAAACAACTATACTTTTGCCACAATTATTTCAAAATTATATGCTGCAGAGGTGCCAGAAAGTGTCTGTTTTTATGAAAGGGTTACACAAAGAACTATTTTCAATTTTTATTGAAAAACTCTTCAACCAGTGCTTGAAAAATTTTGATTTCAAATATAATGTACATGTATTTTATTTTCTTCAGATGAATAATCGACTTGTAGAATTCTTTAAATGAATTGCTTTTTAGATGTCCTATTACAAACATATAAATGTTAAGCCTTATCCATCTGGCATTCAGATGCATCCACAACAGATGACTGTTGAATACATTGTGGCAAAGGGAGCAATTGCTCAACATGAGCAATTTCTTATTTTGCTACAGAGTTTTCAACACAATTTAATAATAATTAGTCACCGGGCAGGAGCCGGCGACTTCTATTTATAAAAGCTTTTCAGAAATCACATGGGAGTGCACGTTGTTATTAGAAAAAATAAATATACATGCCTCGAAAATATTTAGGTTCTGTTATTTAAATCACTTACTTATGATATGTTTGAAATGAAATTCATGATTCCAAGGTTATAAGTTTGTATTTGATTAACCTCGTATTTAATTTTATTTCAAGTTATTATTGATTATTTATTCGTCCCAGATTAGACATGCAGCAAACGCTTATGATAAAGTGTTATTACAATATCAGCATTAAATAAAGTCATCTTCTCTTTTAAGTAGTGTCCACATAACTGAAAGTTCTTTTCAAATTAAAAGATGTACTGCCGCCGCTATTAATTAGCGACGACATTTAGTCCCAGCCGGCCGTTCCAGAAAATCTTCCAATTATTTAGTCCTTACCAAAGATTAGACCGGCAAAGAATCAAATTTCATAATTTAAAGTCTCAAAGAGTTTACCTTTTAAATCGTTTTCTTAATCAAACCGCTGTATAATTATAGTCGTAAATCTGCAGATTCATTGCAAAGTTTGGTTTTATAAGTGAAATTGGCAATTCGCACCCAAGATTTCTCGCCCGCAGCCGTTCTCTTTGTAACCTTTCATTGCAAGCATCTGACACATGTTAAAGGTTGTTTTCACAAGTTAATGCTTATTCATAGATAAAATGCACTGAGATATTGACCTTTAGTATTAATATGTTTGCAGCGTTATTGGCATTTATGTGTGGAAAGCCTTTGCTTCGTAAACATTGTGCAGAAAGCAGTCGGCGCTCAATCTTGGATTCTGATGCATATTCGAGTTAGATTTTAATTGTTAATGCTTCCATTCACTGGAATTAATTAGTTTGGATGATGTAGACTCATTAGAAAATGTAGTCGTTGCTTTCAAAAGTCATTGAAATGAACACATCACTCCCCTTGAGTAAAAAGTAAAGATTTGTATTTCTTTATTTTCAGTTTTTACGGCATAATGTCAATAAACATTTGATCAATAATCTACAGTCCGTTATCTTTCTGTTATCCCGAGCTCTAAAGGGAGAGACAGAACAAAAGATATTTCTTGATTTGTTTAGTTCGCATTAAATGTTATTGCAAAAATCTCTTAAATATTAAAATGTATGGACTGTTTATTGTATACTAATCAAAAAAGGGTGTGGTAGTAGCTTGCTCTCTGATTGGCTAGTTAGTTTAATTAGAGAAAAAAACCTTTACTTATGAAGTATTTTGAAGCGCCACAAAGACTTTAATCATTTTATTTAACACAAAATATATCATTCACGTGAAAAATAATATAGAATGCTTTTTTCTCTCGAATGCAGTGAAATAAAACATGCACTCGAGCTTTGCCTGATTTTTATTCAATTTCTTCAAACGAGGTGAACATTTCGAAAGGTGATCAAACACCTAATATTACACACTAAAATGATTGAATACAGGTGATTTAAAATGTTTAGTTGACTTGAAACTAATTAAAAAATGTTCAAAATCTGATAAACAATGATTTTAGAAATTAATAAACAAATTTAAAATAACTATTTGTCTGAAAGTATATTTCATAGCCGCCTGCTTGAAAATATTTTGGGGAAAATGTGACATATCTAGATTATTGCATCGATAAATTTGACAATGTTGTCAAAAGTCGTCTTTATCAGAAAAAAGGCTGAAATGTTTTCATGCATTTCAATATTTACTTTATTTCAGAATACAAACTATTTCTGATAGGACTCATTTTGTAAGATTATAATTGAAGTAGCTTCCTCACATGTTATATTGTAGAATTGAATGATTTTATCATGTGTTACTTAGATATTTTTTCACAAAACAAGATTTAATAATATGTAAATTTTATTAAGTAGACACAAGTGTTTCACTGTCAAAGTTAATAAAAGGACTAGTCTCCGTTCCCTGCTCAAATATACAATAGGTGACGCCGTCTTTGAGTGGCTTATTAAGCAAAACAATATTGCGAATAACAAGGAGACGAGTCTGTAATCAACCAATCCTTTCGTAGTGGCATTTGTAGGCAGCGTAAGGACCAACGATGCAGAGAGAAAATCGAAAACCGCATTTAGTTTAGCTTATACTCAAATTTGATCAGTTGAAAATGTTTCGATTTTAGCTCGACTTTTTGAAGAAAAGGCTAGCTATACTACTCGCCTCGGCATCGGCGTCGGCGTTGGTGTCACACATTGGTTAAGGTTTTTGTACCAATTCCCTTTTTTGTCAAAACCATTTCAGATGTTCTTTTAAAATTTATAACACTTATTGAGCATCATAATGTCTATCAACAGACAAGAGATCATAACTCTGTCAAGACTTTTGTAAGAATTATGGCCCTTTTTCGACTTAGAATTTTTGTTAAGTTTTTTGTACCAATTTACTTATTTTCAAAGCCATTACAGATATGGCTTCGAAACTTACAACACTTCGTCACCATTATTAACTCCATCAACAGAAAAGAGAACATAATTCTGTCAAAACTTTTGTTAGAATTATGGCCCCTTTTTTTTTCCAATTTTGGTTTTTGTACAAATTTACTTTTTTTCAAAACCATTTCATATATTGCTTTGGAACTTACAACACTTTTTCACCATCATTACCTCGAGCAACAGACAAGAGTACAAACAAGGGTACATAACTCTTTCAAGTTTTGTTTAAGAATTATGGCCCTTTTTCGATTAATAATTTTGGTTAAGTTATTCATACCAAATCAAATGTTTTCGAAACAATTAGATATATAGCTTAAACACTTACAAAAGTCTTTTTACCATCATTACCTCCACCAACAGCCAAGAGTGCATAATTCAGTAAAGGTTTTTGTAGGAATGATGATTCTTTTTCGACCTATAAAGTACTTTGCTTATAAATAATATGTTAACGTACTTGGTTTTTTGTTTATCTGTCACCCAAAACAGCTTTGTTTTATTGACAAGCACAAAAATTTCCAGCACGCCGTCCCCCGACAGCTCTTAGTTATCAACTCACAGGTCTTGCTTAGATGGTGTAACTGTATCGTTAATCTACAATTAATATCTAATTACTGTTTTTTTCTTTTTTTAGTTAGAACAAAATTTGGTTGGAAAACATATAACGGTCTTAGGACATGAAATATAACCCTTATATACAGTTATACGTTATGTTAAACAAGTTCGCGGAAAAATGCTCCCATTTCTTTATCTTTTGAAGCATATTTAAATTGAGCTATAATGTAGATCGTAATATTCCCTAATCAATAAGTAATTTTCAGATCCGTGTTCATCTTTGATAACGACAAGGTACTACTAAAGTAACATCACCGACGTCATCCCAGCCCAAATTTCAGTATTTCTAAATGTATATGTGTTTTGAAACATTAAGTGTCTTATCTTTTGTTCTAGAGTCTACGAAATGAAGTTATTTAGATTTCTGACATCAGAAAAATAAACATCTGGTATATTTTCTAAGAACAAGTGATAAAATAACTGAAATCGATCATTACATTCTGTGTTCGTAATAACATTTTCAAGGCAAAAACATGGACATTTTGAGAGAATATCTTTGGTGAAACTGCAGTGAAGAAAATATAAGTCTATAAGTGATATAGAGGCTTCGAGGAGTCAAGAGAAAGCAACGGCGATGTTATGTATAGCGGTCGTCCGACGTCCACAAAGTCATCACACGTCGTCGCCGTCAGAAAGCAGCTTGGTAAAAAGCTTTCCTCGGCAGTCCATCTGCTTTTTTGTGATCAAATTTATATTAATTCGAACAAAGTCTGAATAAAGTTACGTAACAGTTATTTTCATTATATAGAAATAAGAACCCTTTTCAGCGAACTTTTTGAACACCTTTCGTATAATTTTATAGATTTTGCAGAAAAACATACACATCAAGGTTTACCTTTTAACACTAGAAGTCCAAGTAGAAGATACAGCACATTGGTTATGTTCATACTGGCGAATTGGTGCTGTAATATTATTTAAGAAAATGTTGTATTTACAAAGGTATTCAGCGCATATATTATATAGAGCGGCTTATCTACTGAACTTGTGATACAGGAATTAGATCCCGAACTGGGTGCATGTTTTACTTGAGACACGTACAATCAGCCTTATATATATATATATATATATATATATATATATCACGAATGTGGTCAGCTGTAACACATTTTTATAATATTATCAAATGATTCTATATGTGGCATTATGTAAAACTAAACTTTTTCATCTTTAAATTTTTTTCATCTTTAAATTTTTTTATTTCATTTTAGAAATTTATATATATATAATATTGTTTTTTTACCTTTCGAAGTTAAATCACAGATTCCCCGTCATATGAGAACAGCCAGTGAAATATAAATTAAATAAATGATGTAATCCAGTTTTGAGGTGAACTTATGTTTTAGCCAACAAAGAAATGGGATTCTTAATGAATGTTTAGGATATTCAATGCAAATCGAGATATGTCTAAATAAGCACTGTAGAGATACCGAATGAACAGAATGGGCAATTGTAAAAAGCAATCGACGATAGAAATATATTTTACCACTATCCTTATAAAGACGTGTGTATTAATTTGCTACACAAGCAAAACCCGTTTCTAAAGATCCCTTGATGCATGAACGAATTTTGACGTTTTTTTTTCTTATCTCAGTTGCAAACATATCATGTTTCATAAAATATGCATATGCAAATAGAATAACAACTATCACTACTCTGGGATTAGGGGGTATATACAGTGGTACAGAAATATGAATATAAAGAGAAGAAGAAAAAGAAGAATATTATAAGTTTCTTGTCAATACAATACAATACTTCAAGCAGATACAAAAAAACAGGTCAGTTAAAATGAATGGAAATATTTTCCATTTACATACACACATACACGTATATAATTATACATTCATACACATATGTACACATATATACATATATGTTCACATATATACATATATGTACACAAATACATACACAAAAACATACATTCCCACATACACGCAAATACACGAGAAGTAGCTATGATATATGGCAGTGATCTGCGAAGATTAAGCGACTCATAGATATATTTATCCAGGGTTTTCTTAACAGATACATCCGTTGAGTTAATAAGTAATACTAACTTGTACATACATGGTCTATTGTAATAAAATGAACGATGCGTTGTTTTCTGATATGGCTATATAAGGGACACACCAGGATAAAGTGGTATTCATCTTCTATATCCGAAGAATTACATAATAACCACTTACGAAGGGATCTATCAATCCTTTGATCAATATACCGGCCTGTTTCAAATTTTAATTGGTGCGAAGATCTTAAATTTGGCAATGCTATTCTGTATTTTGAAGGAAGGACATTTAAGTATGATTCAAATTCAAATTTAACCAGAAGAAGCGAGCTACTCTCAGAAATGTCACTAAACCAACCTTGTTTAATATCTAAAACCCTTAATTTGAAGTCTAAATGGAATTTGTTTAAATGTGTCGAAGAAGGATTTTCCCATACATACATGTATTAAAACCTATAATTATCTAATAAGTACTGAACATTGGAAGTCCAGTTCATCGTACCTTTCCGACTATCAATTAAGAGTGTGTTGTACATGTTTTGTATTAAGATATTATTTGAACTCATAATCTTACACCAATATATGATTATACGTAAATAACGACTGATGTAAAGAGGGTAACATCCAAACTCTCCACACACCCCGGCATTGGAGGTAGAGGTTTTTACCTTCATCAAGGCTTTGCAAAATTTCAGGTGAATCCTTTCAATGCATTTTGATTTACCAAACACCCATATCCACATGCATAATTCAATGTAGAGCCAACAAATGCATCAAACAGTTGGCACAATACTGAGGGTTTAAAAATAAATCGTTTGATATTATATAAAAGAACATTTAATGCTTTTATACCTTTTCCAACAAGTGTTTCTTGATTTATAACAAATGTAACAGTATAGTTAAAGACTGTTCCTAAATAATTGAAATTACTCACAACAAGGCATTTGTTTTATATAACCATTTTTCATTGTGCAGTAGATCCTCACATTTCCGAAACACCATTACTTTAGTTTTATCTGTATATACTTCTAAACCCCACCTTCTACAATAATTTTCCAACAGATTAAAACTATTCGTTAAATCTTCAAGACTCTTTCCAAGAATAACCATGTCATCTGCGAAAATAACTGTTATATCCTGAAGTGAAAAACCATATGTATGTACCTCCCCTTGCTTCAATCCTACTGTACAATTAAAGAAATCAGAGTAAGAGTTACCTCCCTTTATGCATACCTTTGCTTTTTAATACATGTCTTTTATTGTTCTAAGCATTTTCCCATTCATCCCTAATTTATACAGTTCGAATCATAAATCATTCAAGTAAATGCTATCAAAGGCTTTTTTGGTATATCTACAAAAGCACATAATAGTCTCTCTTCTTATTCAAAACGTTTTGGATAATTGCATTCAAAACAAATATTGCATCCACTGTTGAACGCCCTTTACGAAAGCCGAACTGATAATCGCTTAAAATATTATCATTTCCACCCAAGTGTCCAGTCTTTTCTCAATATACCTGTTAATATTTTGGTAAAAGTACTCACAAGAGTGATAATTGTTGACATTTTTTGGGCAATTTTTCTTAAATATTGGCACAATTATTCACTCCGACCATTTATCTGGAAAATTCTCTGAATTAAAAATGGCATTAAAAATATCAACATTGTGTAAAGACAAAATATCAAGAGTTTCAATAAAGTGCTTATTCAATAACTGGTCGGCTGCATAAATCGCTTGATAATACCCCCGACAAACCAAGTTTGAATTAGGTTTATTGGAGTCTTATGGAAACTAATACAACTTTATACAATTGTAAAGCACAATGAGAGGCAGTGCAGTGTACACGAACCATAACTCTATTTGAGCTAATTACATAATTATTACCCTTTCCTACTTGTTTTCATGTCCTGAGAATTACTTTCATTGCCCTTTCTAACTGTTTTCTTGTCCGGAGAATAACTTTAAAACTAAATGATGGACATGGTAGAGCACAATGAAAAGAAGTGCACTGTACAAGAACCATAGCTCTATTTTAGCTTACTACAGATTAATTGCACATGGAATTTAATAAAACTTCATACAATGGTAGAGCACAATGAGAGGCAGTTCAGTGTACACGGACCATAACTATGTTTTAGCTAACAACAGAGAAATTGCCCTTTCCTCTTTTTGTTCTTGTCCGGAGAATAAATTTAAACCTACAATATGGAAATTAATAAAGCTTCATACAATGGTAGAGCACAATGAGAGGAAGTGAAGTGTACAAGAACAATAGCTATTATTTTAGCTTACTACAGAGTCATTGCCCTTTGTTACATTTTTTTTGTCCGGAGAAAAACTTGAAATCTACTGGAAGGAATTTATAAAATTCCATTCTACAGTAAAGCACAATTAGAGGGAGTGCAGTGTACAAGAACCACAACTATATTGAGCTTATTACAGAGTTATTGCCCCTTCTTACTGTTTTCTTTTCCGGAGAAAATATTTCCTATCAGGGCGGCGTTCGGGGGTATTGATCACATACAGTAATAGGTCTAGTTTAGATTTAAAGGATCAAAATAATTACAATTTAAATGAATTTTATAATTACATTGTTTGCTTTTGAGCGTTAAAGTACCATTTCTTAGTTATTAGTAATTAAGTTCAAACTGTCAAGATAACTATTTAACAAATTAAATGCGAAAACTATTCATTTTATCTTTTTATCCAGAGTCGCGTCTGGAGATTTGGGGGTCTTATTGACTCTCCGACTTGGTTTCATTTAACCTTTTCCTTCATATAGACGCATGCAGCAGACGACTTTTGCCAGCATTTGAATTAAGGACGAAATAATGATAATCTCCTTTTGCCAGAATTGTTTAAACTTTATTCAAGAAGCCAAAATGCATAAGTGTTTCCCTAACAGGCTAACTGACAGCTTTAAGATAGCACACCCCCTAATCGTAAGATACTTTATGCATAAGTGTTACCCTAACAGGCAAACATACAGCTTTCAGATAACAAACCCCAATCGTAAGATACTTACTTGCATAAGTGTTACCCTAATTCACACAGGCTAACTGACATAGTTTAGATAAACAAGCTCCAATTATAACACAATTGCATGATACACCCACATCGGAAGACACTAACCTTTTCCCTCACAGGGAGTATAACAGACATCTTTTAGGTGACATTTTAGGTGACATGCCCCAATTGGGAGATATTAAAATACACACGTGTCACTCTAACATGGAGTATAACAGACAGCTTTTAGGACTCTGATTGGGTGAAAATAAAATACACTCGTGTTACGCTAACATGGAGTATAACAAACAGCTTTTAGGTGACACACCCCGATTGGGAGATGTTAACATACGCACGTGTTACCCTAACATGGAGTATAACAGACAGTATTTAGGTTACACACCTCAATTGGGAGATACTAACATACACAAGTGTTACCCTAACATGGTGTATAACTGACAGCTTTTATGTGAAACGCCCCAATTGGGAGATATTAACATGCACACGTGTTACTCTAACATAGGTGAATCAGCTCGATCGAAATACTCTAACGTTTACCTTAACACTGAATATAACAGACAGCTTTTAGGTGGCAATACTCGATCGAAATACACTAACGTTTACCTTAACACGGAGTATACCAGACAGCTTTTAGGTGACACGCCGTAATATAAATATATCAAATCGCATAAGTGTTACCCTAACACTCAATATAACGGAACGCTTTTATGTAACACAACCAAGTTAGAATGTACTAACTTTCATAAGTGTTACCCTAAACCACGCGATAACAGACCCTAACACACATTATAACAGACAACTTTTAAGTAACACACTCCGATCGCTAGATACCAAATTGCATAAGTCTTACCCTAACACACATTATATTAGACAGCTTTTATGTAACACCCCAGATCGGGAGAAACCACATTTCATAAATATTATCCTAACATACTTTATAACAGACATCTTTTTTGTAAAAACCCCGTTGGGAGATACCAACGCTCATAAGTGTGTCCCAATCACACAGTTTAAAAGACAGCATATTAGGTGATACACTCCGATCAAAATATACTTATTTTTGGTAGATTTGCAATAGCAAAGATAGCATAGTTACAAGTAATATTTTGAAGTCACGTGATGTAAACGACTGAACACCCCAAAAAATAGTGCAAACAATTATAGACTGAATTACGAATGCAAACATAAGCAAACGTCAAATATGTAAACTAAATTCTGCTTATTCTATGTAACCAAATGCAATTACAAGTCTCTGAATGTGTAAATCTCATATATATCGTAATTGAAATAAAGGATACGGATATTACTACGCCCCCACCCTCCAGTGTGTACGATCTCCTAAACAATTTACCCGTTGTAAATTGTTACCATTTGTAGAGATTTTTACAGAAATTGTGAATGGGTGCAGTACCAGGGAAATTGTGAAAGATGCCGTCGTTTTCTATAAAATTATGAATTTCAATAGTACTAGTGTAACCAGATTGATTTTGATGGGTTTTAGCTCATATCAGCTATTTTTAGATTTCTTTTTTGGCGGCAATCTGTAGTCACATGATTAGAGCTCAGATGTTTTCATAGTCATTCAGTTGCCGGACAATGGTCAGATAACACCGCCTGAAGTATGGTAAACCGTTGATTCATTGTTTAATTGCTAACTCGTTTTCAAAATGGACTGTTCGGATTTTTTGGTATATTTCGATGCTTTTAGAAAATTGCCATTCTTTGATTACGTTTGACTAGAGTTAAACTAGGATCGGTGCATCCATTTTCAGCTCAGATGTTTTCATAGTCATCCAGTTGCCGGACAATGGTCAGATAACATCGCCTGATGTATGGTTAATTGAGCTAACTCGTTTTCAAAATGGACTGTTCGGATTTTTTGGTATATTTCGATGCTTTTAGAAAATTGCTATTCTTTCATTACTTCTGACTAGAGTTATACTAGGATCGGTGCATCCATTTTCAGAAGTTTGTTTTCCCATTTAGTAGTTTGGACTCGATCAATATCAGAACAAGCATTTTCAGTGGCTCTGCCATATCCCGCCTTGTGACGTCACTGTACTAGAGCAGTCTGCTTGACTAGAATGACCGATTAAACAGAAATATAGGTAAATTGTGACATTGCTTTCTCATGTTTATTCTATTTATAGAATACTGGTTAAATATGTTTTATAGCTTTACAGGTAAACAATGTTGAAAGAGGAGCAGAAATAAATCAAATCATTATATGTAAACATGTGTTCTTATTAGTTAGTTCACCCTTTAATAGAAAATAAATTAGTTTTCAGTATTCAATTTTTTGATATTTGATAGTTTATCTCTAGTTTGAAATTAATTCAAATAACTTGATGAATTTAAACCTAGGTTTAACTCATTGAATAGTGTGAATACTATGGTGATAGAGTAAAGAACTCTGTGACGTATGTATACATTGTGAGCTTAGGTTGATTAAAATATTATTATAACCAGACCGTGTTTATAATTATCATTCTTTATACAAATAGGTGTGTCCCTTTATTTTAGGTAACTTACTAACATTAAATAAAATTACTAATTGAGTGACTATATACTTGTCTATTTGCACAAAGTCATTGAGTGACTATCTTTTTGTACTAAGTCATTGAGTGACTGTATCTTGTTGTACTTAGTCATTGAGTGACTTCATCAATATATACTATCGGTTGACTACTTTTTCAAAATTAAATAAGTAATTTCATTTAATGTAAGTAGGTTACCTAGGAGTTGAAAGAGTTGTTGAAATGCTAGGATTGATTACCTAGAATTGAATGAAGAACACCAATATGGACAACCATTTAATTATGGTAGAGAAAATAGATGAAATACAGGAAATATAGGAAACGTAGTAAACATAGGAAACAGAGGACACATAGGGTGAGGTCAAGGTGAGCAGGGTAGAGGTAGAGGATATCACCAACAACGACCTTTGGGTAGTCAGCAGTTTCAGCCAACAACTGTAATGAAATTGGACATATTCAACGATATTGTCTACTTCTACAGTATAACAGTCACAACAACAACCCCAACAACAATAATTGTATCTTCTACAAATGCAACGAAAGAGGAAATAAACAAATAAACTCGCCAAAAGCATAGAAATGATTCAAAACTAGTTGGTGAACCAAATGAATTGGAACTTAGGATCAATTGAGTTTCAACACGAGCATTATTGGACACCGGACGCTGCGTTAGTGTCATATCGGAATCGTTTGTGAAACTTGATATACCTTTTGGTGTTCCAAAAGCTGAATTGAAACATTGTTTACTTTTAGTTGTTCCGGATACAACTTATTCTGCGAGAACTCCAATTGTTCTAGGAAACAATAGTTTACACGAATTATTAGATGATTGTAAGAATCAGTTTGGAAACCAGTACCTTCAAACAGCAAAGGCTGGCTATTATATATTATTGAATTGTATTATATTGTGTTGTATGTTTAGGTTGCACTTTAAATAATTAAATATCTATCTATACCTGTAAGTAGTACATATCAGGATAGGGACGCCTATTTCCCTGATACTGGAGGCAGTGGAGTGAATCATAGAGATGATACAGACGACGATGAGTCTGAAGAAGATTCTGATGAAAACAGGAGAGAAGCAGATACAATGAAGGAAAATAAGGACAACAGATCAGACAACAAGTGCAGACTTTTAAAAAAGAGCGAAATATTTTATGGGAATTAGTAGGGCTGTAACGAATACACTAGGTGGCGAATACGATATGTATCACGAATACAGGGTAACGAATAAGAATATTTATTCACGAATATTGTCATGAAAGTGTGACAAAATATTTGTTTTGTTTGTAGTTCAATTACATTGAATTTAGTTTAAATCATACAGCTTTTGATTATATTCGTAAATATTCGATTTTGGATGAGGTGAATAACGAATACGTATCGTACGGACCTGTATTCGGTTATATCAAATATTGGAATGTATCGTTACAGCCCTAGGCATTAGTGAAGATTTGGACCTAGAAGGGACGAATATATAAACCGAGGTTATACCGACAGTACAGGGCAGTGAGAATAAGAAACAGAACAGCCAAATACCGAACATAGTAGTGCAAAGGAACAGCCCGTTCCAGCACAAAGAAGATCAAAGAGAGAAAAGAAACCGCCGGACAGTCACGGATAATTTATTTTACATCAAATGGTTAGACCTATGCTAATAGAGTTCATGCATAAGATTCATTACTCAAGTCAGGAATACTTCATGATAGAGATTATTACACCGTTTAAAGAGTGTCAAGTGCTGTTATTAAATGAAAGTTTTAACGAATTGTATATTCATGTATATTTCATCAGGGTTTTTTCACTTAAATATATGTTTCAGTCATTTTTGAAAATAGGTCAGCAGTATGCATGAAAGCAAATAAACTTAATGCTTTGTTTGAAATTTGAGTTAAGAGGGGAAATCTTCAATGACTGCGAAGACGCATTCAATTAGAGGGGAGAGATTAAGAATAATGTTGTACTATAATGTACGGCTGTCATGTTTCATGTTTCTTGTGAGTTAAAAAATGTTCTTGATACTATTGATAATGACGGGTCGTCATTTCTGAAAAGGGGGGGGGGGGGGGGGGGCGGGGAGAAACTGTGTAACCAGATTCATTTTGATGGGTTTTAGCCCATATCAGCTATTTATATATTTCATTTTTTGCGGCAATCTGAAGTCACATGATTAGAGCTCAGATGTTTTCACAGTCATTTAGTTGCTGGACAATGGTCAGATAACATCGTCTGAAGTATGGTCAACGGTTGATTCATTATTTAATTGCTAACTTCTAAATGATGAGGATATTTATGAATGATTGTTGAAATGGTAAGAAGAAGAGTATTTGAACATTTAGTCAATTTGATTGATAAGCTTTATTTGCAATTATTACACTGTTAATATATCTGAAGAAAGGAAGAGTAACTTTGGGAAGAGTATATAAATATGTCATGAAGGATTTTATATGTTTTAATAGCTAGATTAATGAAGTGTTTATATTGTTGATACAATGTAAACCATACTGTAGATGTATATATTGTTTATTTAAGCTTATGATTGCACCATTGAATATATGTTATGTCATTGTAATGCTCCTTTTCTGATAATGTAATTGCAGGATGAGGAATTCAGAAACACTATATATAGATTGAAATAAACTCGTTGGTGTTACTGATTTCCAAACCCACTGAGCGAGCCGGTACACAGGTATGCTACTGAATAAAATGTTGTTGTCTGTTTAAATAAGTCTTTCAATACTAGCTGGATGATTTTATCTAGAGAAGTTTATATCCAAACGCTTGATTCGACATCATCTAGACGCGTTATTTATGCATACGTCTTCAATAAGTAATTTCCCATTTACATTTATCCGACCGGCGCGATCAACGTTATAATTATGTGTACATCATAGACAGCTATTGCAACAATTAATCAAATCATATATAACATTGACTTGAGTCTCAAAGATATGCAGCATATCTCTTTACCACATGAAACTTGAATTCACATGAGCGATTTGAATCGCCCGCAATGTTGTTTCCTTCCAACACTCGGTTAAATTGACTAGACGAAAAAGGTAAAACAAAATATCACCCAACTCTCTATACTTTTTGTATGAATAATATATATAATTATTTCGTTAAATATTTGATTAGATTAAACCCTGTCAGAGAATTGTGAATTGGTCCGTTTATCGGTACCATCTGTAGAAGGAAAAACATATCTGTAAAGTTAATTTCCTCTAGTTAAAGAAAAAGTAATGTTCTTTCTGAAAAAGTAGATTTGTTTGTGATATTTGAAAAGCATTGTTTTCCACTTGCAGATGCATTTGCTGCATACAACTTTTTAAAGCATTGTGACAAAAGTAGACTTAAAGATCAATATCCTTTTGCCAAAATGGTTTCTATGCTATTCTGAAATATTCAGAAAAATAAACCTGAGATATCAATCCTTACCCACAAACTTTGTGAATAACGACTTTTAGATATATTGTGGCAAATGAAGAAATTGCGCGGTTTATTTTTTTATTTTACCCAAACACACAGCTTTTATGCAACACATAACGATCGGGAGATACAAAATACCATAATTGTTACCCTTACACACAGTCTACCAGAAGGTTAAAAAGAGTGTTTACCTAGTACTCACCCGGTCGACTTCCGTGTAAGGTAAATCTGAATACACCTTTAGCAGTTTTATGCGAGTTTTATGCCCTTTTCAACATTACCTCGACGGTAAGGACCCGGTCTCGGCTAATTCCTCACGTGTCAGGAAGGTTTATTAACCGAGAATCGGGTAAGGTAGTAGGGTTACTAATTTATTCGAATTGGAACCATTCCATTCAACATGATATATGTCGTTATTATTATGGGTAATTATGAAAACAACTTTTGTCAATCAATTGTTCAGGTTATCAAATATATTGCATACATAATTATCTTAGTATTGTAATTGTCGTCGATAAAAAGAACCTATTGCATACGTATTGCATTTGTCTATTAGTCTTCAAGGTAATAACACGAATAACATAAATAATACAAAGTTAAATCACAATATACTAGATATTAAGGGGTAAGGAGATAAGAAGAGAAAATATTTTCAACAAAAGTCCAGTGTCTCTCCAGTACACAAAATGTTTAATCAATACGGTAAGACTATATCCCTACCTTTCTTATAGAGAATAATGGATTTGTTTCAAAATAGTTTAAAAATAATTTTAACAAATGCATGCTTAAATACCGATAATGCAATCATTACATTACCTGTACACATTCGTTGAGTTCATAGCGGCTGAATTAATAATGGAACAAAGGGCCTTTTGTCTGAGATATTGTCTATACACCTGCAGTAAAAAAAGATTTTATTGCTTTTGATCTGTCAAACCTGAACTTTATTTGAATACCTAAGGGAAATCAATATTTTTAATAAGATATGATAATGTCCTGACTTGCTTTTGCATATTAATTGCTTTTACTGATCCTATTATGTTCTCATATACTTTTGATCTTTACATAATCATGGTTGGATTTTTTGCTTTTGCCTAATGTAATTTCCATTGGCCTAAATGGTTATTTTTTTTACTAGTGTTAAGTATCACATACATGTTTAATTATTTTGTCTAAAATTCTCGTTGTTTATGTTTCAATAAAGTATTTTTGTTATTTCATCATTTACAGTTGTTAACGAATTTTAATAAGCGCCCAAAATGACTTAGATGTAGACGGGCCTTAAAATCCTATTCATTCATTCATTCATTATTGCTTTTAAGAAAGCAGTTCCACCACATGAGAGGCATTATCTGAAGTATTTGTACGAACACTGAGCGGGTACAGCAATAAGACAGTGCGTCAAACATGTCGGGAAAGTTCCGTGGGGTTCAGGTCCGTATTAGGCAGGAACTGCATATATCCATTGTAAAGTGCACTGATTGACCTTGGCTGTAATGTAATGTTATGTAATTATAGAAACCAATTGCTCTGATCGACCATAATCTGTTTAGCTTCTATATGCCCCTTTGGAAGTGTACAGTATATCGTGTACAAGATACAAGGGGGTCCAGGTGCGATACCCCAGCTATTTCCAAAAGACCCATTGGTTCTTTAACGTGCTCAGTGTATAGCAATTTTTCCTGAAAGGACCAGTACTTGACCTTGACACTTAAAAGCATCTTAGAAAAAGCCAGATCCAGGACCGGGATTTAAACCCCAGACCTCTGGATTGACAGTGCAACGTGTTTACCACTAGATCACCAGGCATATATTATTCACGCATCGGATGAATTGTTGGATGGAAACATGATGACAACATTCCCAGATATAGCCTTTGCTTTTAATTATTCGGGTAATCGGCTTTTGTGATATCAAGAAAACATTGGCAAATGATGCAGACAATATGGTGGCCATGGAACTTAGAACAAAGTTACAACCCCTGTTTGAGACAGGATTGGCACCCTCAGCCGACTCATTGAAGACGTTTAAAGTCTCTTTTTGACTGTGGTCGAATCACTTGATGTTCTTAGCAGGATTTTCGATGACACAACAGCTGATTCAGACCATCTAGCAGTCGCTCAATTCAGATTTGTAGTGAGTCTTATTGCATGCACTTTCCATTTGTCGATCACCTGCCGGTTGAACTATCAGATTGACTTATTGAGTGTGGCTTCAGCTTTAACATGCAATTTGTCGTACAAAGTGAATTGGGTTTGTTTACAGAAGAGAGGACTCAATATATCTATGAAGCATTTGAAGAGAAATTCCCTTGAACATACCTAGAGGAATCTAAGAGGGAACTGCGCAGACGGAAGAAACTATACACTACGGAAATAGAAACAGATAAACCCACTACAATAGGAGACACACTAGCAAATGCCAATAGGGATCTGTACCCAAATGTTATGATCTCTCTGCACATTCTTCTTACTATGCCGGTGTTCAGTGCAACAGCTGAACGCTCATTTAGCATGTTGCTATGCCGGTGTTGACTGCAACTGTTGAACGCTCATTTAGCATGTTGCTATGCCGCTGTTCACTACAACTGCTGAACGCTCATTTAGCATATTGCTAAGCCGGTGTTCACTCCAACTGATGAACGCTCATTTAGCATGTTGCTATGCCGGTGTTCACTGCAACTGCTAAACGCTCACCTAGCATGTTGCTATGCCAGTGTTCACTGCAACTGCTGATCTCTCATTTGGCATCTTGCATTTCTGGTGTTCACTGCAACTGCTGCACGATTATTTAGCTTCTTGCTATACGGATGTTCACTCCAACTGATCAACGCTCATTTAGCATTTTGCTATGCCGATGTTCACTGCAACTGCTGAACGCTCATTTAGCTTCTTGCTATGCCGGTGTTCATTTCAACTGCTGAACGCTCATATAGCAACATGCGGCATCTGAAGATTTATCTCAGTTCTACAGAAACCACCGAGATATTGTCGGGTCTCGGCCTCATGATTATTCACAGGAAAACAAACTAATGACAACAATATTGTACATCATGAATTTGTGCGAACAAAGGGATATGCGACATGCGTTTCTATTTCGTGTATGAGTGGAATAAGTGACTGATTGTCTTGGCCAAGATAACTGTTCTTCATCCAACAATTAGAGTCATCTTCGAAAATGGCTTTTCTTGTTGAGTTTTTCATTTTATGAGACAAACTTTAATGTCCATTTAGGGTCCTAAATGTAATTATTTTGTTTTAAATAACAGCAGTAGTACATACAAATAATCACTAAGATAAAAAAATTATTTCAGCAACCACACTTTTAGTGTCCAAATTACACAATTTCTGCACAAATGATCCTGTAGATAATCAAACAATGACAGACAAGTTATGATACATCCGGCCAGAATGAAAAATGTCCAAGATCATTGAAAATTGTGTTGGTATAGTGAAAATCAATTGACCCCAATCCCGAATATATCATTCGGTGCACATTGTATCCTTTTTAAGTATGCGATACATTTATGTTTACAATGATAACAGATAACTTAAAAGTTTATTCTACCAAAACAGTTAAGTTTTGAATGATTTTCTCGTTGTCCATCTCCAGTTTTATACTTTATTTTTTGAGTCTGTTAAAAGAAATTGATTACAAGCTTCTAATTTAACAGAAAATTGGTTTAAAAATGAACAGATTAATATAATAAGGCCTAAACCAAAAACAATGTAATACTGCACAAAAGAGTTTTGCATATCCAAAACAGAAGACAAACGTGGCCTTGACTCGGTCACCTGAGTGATAGCCATGTAGTGTATGTGTAATTGCTAATGTCGGAGAAAATGTAATCAAGAGAGTGAATGAAACTGCTAGGAGTGGACACTGTAAATGTACACTTTTCAATACAGGACATTTGTTATGATATTAAATCTTTGAACAATGTGTAAGAGGCCTACCAAAGTAACATTCCCGTGAAGTTCGGTTGATATCAATTTAAAGGTTTAGGAGCTAAAACTTCATTTTACCCCTTTTCTGATCCAGAATGACAGCTATTTGTAAAACCAATCAATATGGATTGAATACATTAAATAGAGGGTCACTTAATGAACAGTTCCGCTCAATTACAAACGTATTCTAAAATCAGACAAAACATTGAATAGAAATAGAAATAGAAACTATTAATTCTTGTTAATTTCCCCTTTTCTGATGCCGTATGGCTGTCATGTTTTTCAAGCAATCAAACCAGCCTATGCAAATATGGTAGAAGGTCACTTAAGGAACATTTGTACTTAATTATCTTGGAATCTGCAGAGCGGATTCAGAGAAGAAGAATTTTACAGTTTATGCAGTGTATTCCCTTCCTGCTGCCGCAGCAACAATCGTTGTGTTTAGAATTATTTATATCTTTTAACACATTTGAAAGAGGACCACCAAAGGATCATTGCCGAGTGGATTCGGATAATATGTCATTTGAAGCTAAACGTTTAATATACCCCTTTTCTGCTAAGCCTGATAACTATGTCTTTCAACCGGTCATGAAGAGTGTCAATGAAGGAGCAAATCAGACAAGCATTTTCATAAGAATCGCGTTTAAATTTCGTCGTTTTGTACTTTTCTTGTGCCGCCTTTTTTCAACCAGTTAGTATGGTTTGAACAATGTTCGTAGACAGTCACTAAAGGAACAATTATTACTAAATAACCTTGTAATCACTTTCTGATACAACACAAACAAGAAATATACACATATATTATATTATATACATGTATTATGTTTTATACATTCCTTGTTATTGGGTTTTTTCCAGATTTTTTTCAGATAAACAATACATTTTCCTCTTTTCAGATGCCAAATAATTTCTATCACTTTCAACCGATCAATTAAACTTTAAAATTGTAGAGGGTTACTGAATTATCTTGAAATCAAAGAAGCACTTTCATAAGAATGTAGTTTCAAAATGTTGTAATGTTGCCCCTTTTATTATGCCACCTGATTGCGTTGTTGAATCAAATGATTGAAAGTATTAGAGGTAAAATTGTGATAGGTTAAGAGGAGATGCAGAAGTGCACATAGAAATATTTATTCAATCAATCTTCACCATGACAGACAGGTAATGATGCCTTAGGCCAGAATGAAATAGTTCCAATATTCTTGTTGGTCTTGTGAAAATGAATTGACCCAACACCGAATATATTATCCTTTTACCGAGAAGAAATTGTTCTTGCTCGTATACGCATTTTGCACATATGGTTTACTCATGCATACTTACTGAAAAGAGAGGAATCGCCATAATGTATTCCATGTTTTACACCTTTGAGTCTGTCAAACCTGAACTTTAATATGATTTCCTTATGGGAATAAATATTTTTAATCAGATATGATTTTTTCTTAATCGTGCTTTTACACATATACTCTTACTGATCTGTTTTACATTTTCCCAGATATTGTTTATCTTTATCTTAAATATTACATAGACATGTTTGGCTCGTTTGCCTATATCCTGTTTTACATTGGCTTACTTGTTTTTTTATATTAATGTTAAGTATCGCATGTATAGTGTTTGATTTGTTTTGTCTAATAGTCGCGTTGTTTATGTATCAATTTAGTTATTGCATCATTTACAGTTAGTGAATTATTAAGCGCCCAAAATGACCTTAGTTGTCGGCGGGAATTAAACCCCCATTAATGCATTAATTCATTACTTTATTACACTTGTATTATTTGTTTTTGATTATCCAGAATAAGTGGATTTGTTTTTATTTATTTGACTTATGTTTATGTTTGGCGTATGAATTTGGTAGAAATTATGTTCTCAGTCATTTATATCACGTGACTTCATAACTTCATCTGAAACTATGGTAACCTTGCTATCGAAAATCTACATTAAATGGTAGAAATGGAGTTGCCTCCTTGGCGCTCAGTATTGTGGGGTTAGCATTACGACTGACTCGCTGGTGTCGGGATAAATGGACCTGAAGTACTGGTAAATTACACAGAAAATGCTTGATATAACAAAATAGTTGTTGAAAGAGGCGAAAACACCATACACACAAATAATAATAATAATCAACAATAATTTATATGGTGAATAATAATGTTAATAATGATATTGATACAACTACAGCAAAAAGAAGCCAACTTACTTGTATCAGTTATTGTAATTCATAGACGATGGTAATAGGGATCGGAGTAACCTTGCCAAATATTGACATGAAACCTTTAAATTGGACAGGCATCAAAAGTTAAACAACATACGAGCCAGTGCAGCAGAAAGGGTAAAAGTTAACATCGTCTTGTCCACTTGCTCGGTCTGATCATAACCTACACGTAGACGCGTCGGTACGTGGCTCAATTAGAGGAAGGTTCGACATCATTACAAAGCGATAATCTGATATTCATTTTGAAATAACATTGCGATAAGTAATTCAAATCAGACAAAAGTTCAACCTCCAACTGGATGAAGTAAAACCATTTTGACATATGTCATTCACTAGCCTGAAGATGATGTCAAATACCAAAATTGTCATTTAATACGAAATATCATTGTTTTATTGCTTTTGTATAGGTGTATTTTGTTCACGACTATGTTCAACACATCCTATTGAGACCCCAAAGTAGTAGGCCAACATATACAGATGCGGGAGGTCGTAAGTGAGATCCACGGCTGGTCATAAACAAGACTTTAATCAAAGTACAGAAGGTAAAATTGTGTTCGGTAAATAGGAGATGCAGAAGGGCATATACAGATATATTTATCTAAAAAAGTCCGCACCATGATAGACAAGTAATAATGCATCAGGCCTGAATGAAATATTTCGAAGATCATTCTTGTTGGTCTTGAGAAAATTAATTTACACCAACTTCGAATATATCAATTGATCTACATAGAACTTTTCTGATTAACATAAATTTTAAAAAATAAAAGATTAAATCAATTCAAAGATGTTGAAAGTAAAAAAGAAAACATGGATAAGAGTGTGTGAAGGATTCCGAAAAAATGATATGGATCAATATCCTGTTAATTTTGTTTCGTTTACACGCTAACTGCATAAACAAATGAAATATAAACTGTTTTTAATTAATAGAAATGTATATTGAATGTGTTTGAGGTTTAAAGCATAAACTCCTTTGTGCTTGAGTGCCTTCATAAATGCAACAGTACATGAAACTGTCCTATATTAAGATCAGAGGTGTATGTAGACATACTCGCTTGTCATGGCAACAACATCGAACAACCAATAAATTATTCAGATCAGGGTGTATTCAGACTGAACTATTTGTTATGGTAACAGTATCAAACTCTCACATATAAAACAAGGCTTAGGTGTATTCAGACTGAACTACTTATTATGGTAACATAAAATAACCAAAACATAAAATGATTACTATGATTAGGGGTATATTTATACTGAACTACTTGTTACGGTAACACTATCGAACCCTAACATGTAATACTAGGACTAGGCGGGTATTCAAACTGATTTACTTGCTATTTTAACATAAAATAATCAACACATATGATACTTATATATGGCGTGTATTCATAATGAACTACTTGTTATGGTAACAGTATCGAACCCTCACATATAAAACTGGGCTACGGCGGATATTCAGACTGATTTACTTGTTATTGTAATAGAATAGAATCCACATATATATACTACTTGGGTTAGGGGTGTATTAAGACTGAACTACTTGTTATGGTAACATACTAAAATCAACATTTATAATACTTAGATTATGTGTGTATTAAGACTGATTTACTTGCTATAGTAACAGTATCAAACTATATAATCCACACATATAATACTTATATTAGGTGTCTGTTTAAACTGAACTACTTGTTATGATAATAACGAGCACAGCAAGGCCGATTGCGGAGCAATCGGCCTCGCTTTAGCGAGTTATTAGATAACATCTTTAGTCAAGATCAAGATATATATCAGAATTCAATGGTAAATTAAAATCAGTATGGCCTTTTTTCCGGATGTCATTTCATGGGCGACTTTCAGGTTCGCAGCCCACGCTCTGATTGGATATAATTCGAAAATTGAAATATTTTTGTTGATGCATTCGTAAAAGTGTTATGGTTATTTATCATCTCATATTTTTAAGACATTTCTTATAAATGATTGGCGTAGATAAATTAAACAAGAACATTTATTGTTTATCTAAGTAGTCCGCAGCGACGAAGGCTTTGTTGTCAAGGAACTGTCTTCAGTGCAACTCGAAATGTTGTGAATGTCATTGTATAACAATATAAAGCGACAAAGGCTTACAATTATAGTCCAGTGTCTGAATAAAACGTAATTCCACTTGAAATACATAATTTTGACAACAGAATCAAGTGCAATCAGGTTTATTTTATGAAACAAGTGACCGGTAAAATAAGAATGTTCCTTTGTTGCTATGAGAGAACTTCAGTACAGGTGCGCGATAATCTAGCGCGGAAAAGTCATCATTAACTCCTAGATTATTTAGTTTGTTTGTCTAATATGTATCTCAAATAATAAATTATTTACACATTTAGGGATAACAACAATTTAAAATATTCAAGATTATGCCCAGAATACATAATCAAGCACAGTCACTGGCTGGTTTCCTGCATTTTCGATACATTGAAAGCGAATCGGTTACTAGATTTCGCCCGCCGGATCTACACGTTTATCAAGTAAGTGTCAATTATAGCGTTTTTCTTTAATATCGAGTGCATTTTTGCAAACAAACATCACATTTGTTCATTTACAAACATTATAATATATAAGAATTCTAGATGTTTTGTATTCAGTCGCAGATGTTCCCAGTGACGGAAATTGCATTTTTCATTGCCTGAGACTGAATTTAGCACTGCATAAACATTTGATGGCAATGAAGTGTCACTCACCCGTAGCTAACACTATAACCTGCATTATATTATCATTTGCTTGGTCTTAAAGAGTCTTGTCTGTCTCAGTCATCAGTCTAAGTAACACACGTCTGTACTGCTTAGTTGCCTTGGTCCAAGTGGGCCATGTAAATGTCACATGGTTGGCTGGTTCCTCTAAACTGGGAACCAGAGTTTTCTGGACATAAACAACTGACCAAAAGGAATGGTCTAAAACACAAAGGACAAAGTAGACTTTCACTACACTCCCCCCGGTTTTATCATTAGACCCAACCCGGGAGAATGCCTCTCAGCTAGGGATGGGAACGAATACTGAAAACGATATTCGAATATTCGTTTTACTTATTCGAATATATTCGAATATTCGTTTATCAAATCAAAAATCGGTATCCGATTTCAGGTTTATTCGAATGCTGGTACTCTTCCATTTCCTTTTTCAAATAATGGCGATTTTCCAAGTATAAGTGTAAGCTATTGTTTACGTATATATTGCATGTTTTCAACTGTTCTTACACTCTTTTTTTTCTCAACAGATATATTTGAATTTCAAGTTGAGGTAAATCAAGAAAAGTATCCACTCGAAACGATAAACAGAATTGCAACGTTTTCTGATCCGTATAATTATTCAAGTGTCGCTTGGTTACCGAATTTAATATTTAACCGAATCAAATAATTAACGAAGTAATGATATATTTTATTCATACAAAAAGTAAAGGAAGTTGGAAGAAAACGAAATTGCAGACGATTCAATTTGTTCGCTGATGTGAATTCGATTTTAAAGATGTAAAGAGGAAAGCTGCATACTTTTGAGACGTACTGCTATGTTAAATATGATTTATGCAATTGTTGCTATAGCTGTCTATGATGTAAACATCGACTAGGTTTTGGTTAAGCTGGGAGTTTTTTACGAGACTTGACTTTCACTTTCGTTATGATATGCAGACAGTAACCGTTTATACATGTGTGTTTGGTAAAACATATCGATCACACCGGTCGTCAATGTGATGTCTGGTTACACATGATACGAACTCGGGTAAACGTACGCGTGACAATTATCGAAGTTATTATTGATACTTAAGGTTTGACATAAGTTGTAAAAACACCACAAACGAAACATACACACTCTTTATCACTTCACCCTTAATCATGATTAGCTCCAACTCGCGACCTCTGTCAGAATTGTACAAATAATTTTTGGTCACTTTTTTTTTATTTCTTTAAAAAAAATCGTAAACAGAAAACGAATATTCTTATTCGAAAACAGTATTCGAATATTCGTCCTCTTTTCGAATATTCGAATATTCGAATATTCGTTCCCATCCCTACTCTCAGCCCTACATTACAGCATCACCAAACCAGGTTGTTGTACCATTTCGATGACTTGTGTTGTACCATGCCCTCTTAGCAGTTGCACCATTTTTGCTATATAGCATCCCTGTCTTCGTGAAAATGCTATGAAGCACACCAATGACTTCCTAAAAAAAACCAAGCCCATGTTTTAAGCCAGATAATTTGTATCTTACTCGCATCATGGTTCTTGGTCTATTTAATTTACCATACGGGTTGATTATCTGGCATATCATGCGAAATGGTCAGTTTGTAACCGGCTAGTCATTTTTGTACTTAATATGCCCTCTTTTCTGTAGGCTATACCGTCTTCTCTGTATTTCTGTGTCAGAAGGTCTATATTGGTCGCCCCGGATGTTCAGTTTCCTTCTTATTGGATCTTGTGATGTAAAGTACATTCTCAGTCAATACTTCGCCAGATCTCGACTTCGACATTAGTTTCTTTCAAACACCATTCCGGGCCCTGGAACAATGTTGCGCCTCATGTCTAACAATCTGACGGTTACAGCATTCTTGAAATACTAAAACAAACATCTAAAGCAGACTCAATCTGTTTATCTGGCACACACTCAACGATCTTGTAGATGACAGTACTGCCTCTTCGATGCAATCAACCCCATTCATGATTCTAAACTCCTTTTTGTGTGACGGTTGATCTGTTTTGAAACAATTACCAGTCTCCCATCCATAAGGCGAGATTCCCGCATGAGCCAGTGTCATATCCTACCCCACTGACCCCAGGTGGAATCCCTTAGATGGCCCCCGGATATTGTTTCAACTTAAACCACTCCTCTCCTTGGGCTAACATGATATTCCCTGAATTCAAACAGGTACTCAGATGTTTTTCCCCGAACCCTCACGGGTACTACAATTCTACTGAAAGACTCTCTTGCCAATGTTATCTTATCCTGGCTCTGGACTATACCTCCTTTGTAACGTGTCCATGGTTATCCACCACTCAGTGGGAAATGATTGTCCATTGGTCTTACTCTCTTCCCCTGCAATTTAGTCCCAGGACACTCAGCGCACCCCAGCCTCCGGCTCGTCTTGTTGTCCCCCAAAGCCTGGGGCGCAAAGTGATCCTGTAATCCGTATAACGGTTTTGAGTGTTCTACACGCCAGCTCGTCTTTTTGTCCTCCAGCGTGTCTACTCCAGGGCATCTTCGAATCTGTCTCAGCTGCTCGTCGGCTCGTCGTTTTGTCCCCCAACGCGCAGTGTTGATCCAAACCAAAGCCTCCCTTGAACCGCATTGTCTTTGAAGCAGCCAATGGAATCGCCTCACCACTTCTCCGGAAAAAGTGGCCCACTGAGCCTCTACTCGCTTACAATAGGTATAGCCACCACAAGGTAACTCTTCAATCTTTACATGACTAGAATAGTGCGAACACATGTCGGCCATAGGCTTCCTTGATAATGCATCCGCATTCCCATGCACTTTTCCAGGTCGGTATTTAAGAATCATATTGTACTGTGATAATTCTTCCAACCATCTTGCTAACTGCCCCTGTGGTTCTTCATAGCCAAAAATAAACATTACCTCAATCCTTTCCCAGGTCAGTATCTCCCAGAACTGTGTCATCTGCCACCGGCTCGTCTTGTTGTCCCCCAGTGAGCAGAGACCAGTTACCAGAGTTACTTCCCTTCTACCTTGTCTTCTCCGCCGGCTTGTCTTGTCTCCCAGCGGGCAATGACCAGTCCCCTGCTATTGAGGCATGCTTGAATCGTTTTCAATGTCATAATTGGTTGATGTACCAGTACTGTAAAATCCCTCAGATTTCTTTCCTGTCAGTTAACAAGTGGGTAATAGTCATAGTCATCCCGTCATATTAACACGGGTCCCCATGACCACCAATCCACAAGTTAATGGTAGATGCGTTGTATCATCACTGTAAAATCTCTCGGAATTCTTTCTCGTCAGTTAACAAATGGTTAATAGTCATAGTCATCCCGTCATATTAACACGGGTCCCCATGACCACCAATCCACAAGTTCATGGTAGATACGTTGAGCCCTTGTCACACTGCACTTGGAAAATGAAGACTGGAACAGTTGGCATTGTTCATTTCAACTTCTTTTGATTACTATCATTATTTCATTTCACTGGCAATATCCAGTGCATCCGCAGCTGTAATATCCATGCAAGCGTCATGATACTATTCGGCACAGTAATCGCATTGTATCATGACACGTCCTTGTCATGGGCTTCTTACAGTGGCACTGAATTACCTTAGCTATTAAGGATATCTCTTAAACCTAAAATAATGACAGCAACTATGTTTGTCAGGACAGTTCAATAGAATGGAAATAGTTGTCTCTTTTACTTAACTCCTACCCCCCTCTTTCTCTTTTTGAGCTTGCATTAGGCCTTAATTTGTGAAAACAAAAATACCCTCAGTCTCGTGCATTTAAACGGCCTGGGCATTCTTAAACACAGCCTATTGATGCCCATTGCAATAACACAGGCGTTGTTTGTAATACGCTCGCTATGTACACATGAAAACCAAGCACTGCTACGGATGAATAACACATTTTCGGTGGCTAAAATACAATTCCAAACAAGTTTCCAAAATTATAATAATAAATAAATGCTAAAAGCTGCCTGACTATTGGTTACAGGGACCAATTAACTTTGAAAAGCTTCATTGCAATTATTATCCATTAAATTAGCCACCAGGGTTTAATGCAGAACTTCGTTTTTCCATGCTGTTTTCAAAATGGTCACCTCTCTCTCCTTCCCCAATTTTTTTGGAAAACAACAAAATGGAACAAACTTACATGGGTTCTGCTTCACTTCTGACACCATTGAAGTGTCACTCACCCGTAGCTAACACTATAACCTGCATTATATTATCATTTGCTTGGTCTTAAAGAGTCTTGTCTGTCTCAGTCATCAGTCTAAGTAACACACGTCTGTACTGCTTAGCTGCCTTGGTCCAAGTGGGCCATGTAAATGTCACATGGTTGGCTGGTTCCTCTAAACTGGGAACCAGAGTTTTCTGGACATAAACAACTGACCAAAAGGAATGGTCTAAAACACAAAGGACAAAGTAGACTTTCACTACAGCAACATTTTACGAAAAGTCATGCATGCGAACAGTGGCTTGCGCAAACCTGTCAGCAAAACTGTCACGGCCCACATTTCACAATCTATTTCAGAATGTTCTTTTCGTTCTAGGAGATAAGTTTGTCACAGGTCTTTTATATTACTTTCATATGTCTACTTGTCACAAAACCATATTGGGGCGAATCGTTAGATCTTGTTAACATCTTACAAGGTTCTGGTTAGATTGACTATTTGTTTGAAACCAAACCAAACCAAATTGTGCAGATTAGGAGTATTTTGCTGGGCCATAAGGCAAGTTTGGGCTGCAACCTCACAATCGCAATTATACATATAGTATAGTACTATAGTATATAGTAAGCACCTTGCAACATTATTATTATGTCAGACATGTTCATTGCTTTTTGTTGCCTAAAATGAAACTGGGATTGCGTTCCAAATGTGTATCGCACTCATAGTCATATGTAAAGTTGTCCACAGTGTATGTCGTCTTTTATTTATCTGCTTTTCTGATAAGTAAATTTAATTAAAACCACTGATGATATTCTCTGTTCATATATGATGTAATTTTGCATCACATTGATTGTGTAATTGTTATTTAATTATGTATAAAGATTAGATTTCTGTATATTTTGTTCATACCATTTATAATTATATTCATTTAACCAATGGATCAGCTAATTATTATTAGTCATTAATTGTTGGGTCCATCGATGGAAATGCATTGGCAGATCTGTGTCAGACTCAATTCACTATCCAATCCAAGTTGCACAGGTTTGAACCAATGACAAGTCAATCCAACAAGTAGTGAATTTTATGGGGGGTTTTAATTCAGCTTTTTACGATAATAAAAAAAAAGACATCCTGTCATTTATATGATTAGGTCTTGTTAGTTTTTCACCCTGACATTGTTTGGTTACACTTCTACTCAAACGTCACAGCTGGCTGGTTTATCTGCTTTCTCCATACATTGAAAATGAAATGGTGACTAGAACTTTGACATTTGGCCTGCCTGATTAAGTAATATGTTTGTTCACTTACATTACACTAATTAGTTCCAAACATGCCTCACCATATCCAAATTCAATGGCTTTTTTTATAATAACTCGATCCACAATGTATTGACTTTATATCCAGTCAACGATGTTCCCATTCAGCATTGTGATGGAAATTTCTTCTTTCATTGCCCGAGTTTAGCCCTGCATACAAAATTAACGGCAACAGCCAAAGAACTATGTAAGGAAGAGTAAGCAGGTCTTAATTGCTTCCACAATATCTCAGTTAGCACTCATTTAATCCTATGTTGTGGGTACAGTAACTACTCAAAGACTGGTCTCACTCTGATGATTCTTTTGAGTAATTTAGCTGTAACATTAGCATTAGGATGTGAAATAAGGCTTTAATAACATGCAAAATATGCCATTTCTTGAGCTTTGAACATTGAAGTTAATGAATTGTGTTTTCCAAACATGGATAATGACTGAAGCAACCAAAATAGGTTATTTCAGTTATCAAAGTAGTCTTTCTGTATTGAATATGGGTTCAATTGTCTTGTTAATTAATGTCTGAATTTTACTTTACATGTAAATCTCTTTACCGTGCTTGTTTGTAGGGTGTTTTAACCTGCTATCAACAATTTTTAAGGGAAAGCCATTAGTACCATTTTGAAGTCTTTGCAGTAAAATTTAAATACAGTTTCTATAGTTACATATGATGACATTCGTTTAGATTAATAGTAGCCTGTGCATCTGTATGATAAGATACAACACAACATTAAAATATCAGACAGTGATTAGATTAAATTTACAGTCTCTACATTTGAGAAATTTGAATAAATATATATATACGTTTTCTGTCAACTCTGCAGCTGACCACTTTTGAAAACATTATGAAAAAAGCAGAAATTATTCTAACCAAGCAATTTCTACGTTTGCCTTTAGTGTTTTTCAATTTTGTCTAGGAATTAAACATTCTGCTGCATACTAATTTACAGTTATTTTCAAACATTTTGTTTAAATCAAATTAAATTGTTTAAATTAAGCATTTTATTGTGTCACCTGCGTAGCATGGTAGGCACTTACGGATTACTTTTTTAGGTCATGTCCGGTCAAGAACTATAGGTTTCTATGCCAAATTAATATTTGTCTTGCTGATATCTAGGCCAAGTTTGAAAATGGGTCATGTCGGGTCTAAAACTAGGTCACTTCGCCAAATTAATGGAAAACTTTGTGAATATTGTGGAAACCACATTTTTAATAGATTTCTTCATGATATCTAATCTAAGTTTTAGTGAAGGTCATGTTCTGTCAAAAACTAGGTCAATAGGCTAAATTTGAGAAAAATATTTTTAATACTAGAGACTGCATTATTTGCATCAGCAGCTTGACACTTTGTTAGACAGTTTGTCTTGTCAATAGCTAGACAAATTTCTAAAAATAGATCATGTCGGTTTAAAATCTAGGTCACTAGAGTTCGCCTACATGTGGCAAGGCTGGGCATCATAACTCAAGATATTGATTGCTAACAAACTAAAAAAAATATTTAAAATTATACTTAGGTGTTCACAAAATGAAAATGAAATAAACTAAAGCAAGGCAGATGATTACATACTATAAGATTAGTAATTTGGTCTGTGGTTTTGTGTCTATATTGTGGAACCAGGCATCCCTGGGTTCGATCCACATATGGTTTTTGGTCATGGCAAGGTACATTTACTAGCCAAGTACTGTACTGGTTCATTTATCGAGGCATCATGAATAAGCAAACAGTTTCTATGATACAACGGAAATAATGTTTAAGTTAAATGCATACAATAATGTTTTGTTTTTGTTAGGGATTTTATATAGTTTTCAACAATATTTCAGAAAAGTATATCACGGAAACTGCAAACTATGGGGCCACAACGAATTCCTGTTGGAGTTAAGTGTATATATATGGATTTAAAATTACATCAGGATTAAAATTGCTGTAGAGGTAGGTTAATAAATATACCTTGTCAACCCCATACAATGTATTACATTTTGCAGATGGGAGAATATAACAACGGTAAAAATAGACTGAAAAATTGTTGGAGAATTCATCCATAATAGGTGTATTAGGTTATACTGGGACAGAGCTTTCAATCACAGAGTGAATCCCGCGAAATAAATTTGTATTCTATGATTTATTAGACAAAAAATAGAGTTGTTAGGAAAACGCTATGAGGGAAATAGATATGATGATGTCATCACTTTGGAATGTGATTTTCCCATGGCTTAAAATTGTAAACAATAGTGATTTGACCATTGTAGAGATGCTTCCACTAAGACAAGTCTGTGGTTCAAAACAGACGTGTCCCAGTGGACCCATCCCAACAATCAATTAACAAGTGCAATATATAATTATTATTTTAAAATTATTTGTTTAAAAATTAAACATTCCATTTCATCTTATAATAACTAAAACAGTAGTTTAACATTGAGAGTTTGCAGCGTCTGACAATTTAGAGGAGACATCCATCCGACCACATCCGGGATCTGAAGGATGATCAGTGAAGAAAAGACTTGCCAACACCATGAACTTTCACGACCCGGGATATGATCAGAGTTGGAACTTTTTTATATAGTCCCCTCTAGTCATGTCTCAATTTGTGCTTGTTTTAAAACTTCAATGGACAACGTTGGAACTATATTCTAGATACTGCAGATTACATTGTATCTGTCATCTGACAGTCTAGCAGGTAAGTCTCTAGAGCGATAAAAGTGGATGTTTTGACTGCTTTAGATGGAAACAATAAGTTGTTTAGATTCAGAGCAACTCCTTTCTATTTTAGTGACCCAGAGAGCTTATTTTGTGACTTACTACAAATATCCTTCAGGATTGAGCATGGATTATACAAAAGGCCCTGGTCATAAAGATTAAAGAGCTCTTTGATAAAATGTAAATGTTCTGATTTGTAAGAATAATTGAAAGGTTTTTGATATGTTTCTTCTGTTTAATAATATTATGTAATATTTTGTTCTGTTCTGTTTTTGTGCTCGTTTTGAGGCTATGCCTTTTCCATATTATAATTAATTCAACACATATACAAAGTAGATTAGGTGTGTGTTTAGACATTATCGAACTATTAAATATAATACTTAGATATGGCGGGTATTCAGACTGAACTACTTGTTATGGTAACAGTATCAAACCCACACATATAATACTTAGCTATGGCGGGTATTCAGACTGAGCTACATGTTATGGTAACTATATCGAACCCACACATATAATACTTAGATATGGCGGGTATTCAGATTGAACTACATGTTATGGTAACAGTATCGAACAAACACATATAATACTTAGATATGGCGGGTATTCAGACTAAACTACATGTTATGGTAACAATATCGAACCCACATATATAATACTTAGATATGGCGGGTATTCAGACTAAACTACATGTTATGGTAACAATATCGAACCCACACATATAATACTTAGCTATGGCGGGTATTCAGACTGAGCTACATGTTATGGTAACAATATCGAACCCACACATATAATACTTAGATATGGCGGGTATTCAGACTAAACTACATGTTATGGTAACAATATCGAACTCACATATATAATACTTAGATATGGCGGGTATTCAGACTGAGCTAAATGTTATGGTAACAGTATTAAACTCACATATATACTACTAGGATTATTCGTGTATTCAGACAAAACTTCTTGTTATGATAACAGTATCGAACCCACATATTTTACGAAGATTATCGGTGTATAAGAGAGAAAGACTTGTTATGGTAATACTATTACCATATTAAGATCAGGGGTTTATTCATACCGATATTTAGTTTAAACTTATTTATTTTACATCGATTGCGAAACAAGCCTTTGGCTTAGATTAATCACTCTCGATGTCTGCTTCCTGGAGACTTAACCAGTACTCGCGCCGTTTGTGTGGAAAATCCCAAAGTCAGGACCCGCTCATCACGGGACTCGAACCAGGGACCTTTGATACGAGAGGCCGACGCTCTACCTCTGCACCACTGTCTTCCACGATAGACTTGTAATGGTAATAGTATGGAACTCAATATTACCATATTATGGTCAGGAATGTATTAAGACAGAAAGAGTTGTTATGGTAACACTATAGAATTCAATATTATCATATTAAGATCAGTAGTGTAGATCTCAATCTTAGACTACTTGTCAACTGATTTTTTACATAATTTCTCTGATCCCGATGCTTTTCGTAGACATTGAATAAACACTGTCGTCGTAGTCTGCACTCATTTTGAATGCCGTGGACTTTTCCCTCTTTTATTTTCATTTCAATTTAAAGAGATACTAATTGACTGTTAGCATTACTTCCTGGCGTAATGGGGCAACCAGCAGCAGAACACAGTTTGCGCAAGGAATTTCCGGGGCCATTATTGACAGAGTGTAACGGGCTGTGAGCACGTGATAAGAAATGTTTTTTGAGGATTTTAATTATGAAAGGGTACCGGAAAAAGAAGAAAACAATGTTCAAACCGAGATGTAAGGGTGGACCAGGAGGGAAAAGGGACCTGAACGTGAATAGAGACAGTGAATATGTCAGACAAACTGTATAAGAGCAGAACTACTCGATGTAGACCCGGTCATTCATAACGCCATGGCGTCAGCATCAACTTCAACTTACCAGAAGCCGGACGTCATGATTCTGCCCCTAGACGAAAACAGCCCCAATTCCGCCAGGAAGTAATTCTGACATCCATCTAGTCTTTCTTCAAAGTGACTCTAAATGATGAAATAGAGGGAAAAGTCCATGGCATTGAGAATGAAGCGCAGACTACGACGACAGCGTCTATTCAATTTGTACGAAACGCATCGGGAGCAGAGAAATAATGTAAAAAATCAGTTGACAAGGAGTCTAGGGAAAACTAGGTCAAAGACCCAACATGTGCCACACTCTCGACAACTCGGAGACAATACAGACCGTGACGCATATATCTGCACACCAATAAAACTGAGAAGAAGAAGAGTTATGACAACAAATTAACCTACAGCCAAAGATACAGGCAGGCTCATGCCCAAGGCAGGACCCTCTGGCCACAAACTCGCGTCTACCGGTCTTTACATGTTGTGGCTCAATAGTAAGATGCCTTTCTCTAATACATAGCTTATTGTGGCAGAGGTGGCTGACGTCCATGGGATATCCAGGCCTGTCAACCTCTGACAGTTTAGATCCAGTGCTCAGCATCATCACCAGCCGCTGAACCCGGCTCTGTGTACATTTCTTACTATGTCAAGTCACCTTCTTGACAGGATAGCCTTCCCTGTCAGTGCATACAAACCACTCCAGGCATTCAGGCCTTACCTCTGAAGTCCTGGAGAGTTTTTCAATCAAACGTTGAACTTTCATTACAAATTGTGTGCGGATAATTCATTATAACAGTGGTTGATGAGAATTCGCTAAAAATTTCGTCTGTTTATTAGCAGTCAGCGGATAAAAATGAGCAAAAATGGGACAAAACTACTGAAAATTAAGGCCTGTTTAAAGGTAGTTTTGGTTTTCGATAAACGGCAAAAAATAAAGTTTTTAATCCTTAAAAAGTGTCTAATAATAACAAATTTGACAGGTGTTTTTTTCATAGTTTTCAGTCCGTAATAGTGTTATTTTAAAACATGTCAAATGACGAAAAAGGTAATTATATAATGTATATAAATAAAATGTGTATATCCTTTGTTTATGTTGCCTAAATGCTTGCACACAATGGAATGATTCATTTCTGTGACAGAAAACACTCCTGCCATGTTGTTCAGTTGGTGTTTACTTTTCTTGAAACATCTATCTTTGGATCCTTCATGTATTTCTAATCAGAGCCCTGGAATTTATTTCCTCTTAAATAAAAGAGATGGGGTGTTGGAGAAGGTATATCTTTGGGAATCAGTTCAATGAAACAGTGTTGCTAACATTTGGAAGAGAATTGTCCCATAATAAGCTGTTAAAAAGGCCTTATTGAATAAAAACCCTTATGTTTTACAAAATGAAAGGTTATGCAATTAAAATTTAATTAAAATCACTAACTTTTATTTGTTATTACCTTTTTCGTCATTTGACATGTCTTAAAAATACACTATAACGGACTGAAAACTATGAAAAAAAAACCTGTCAAATTTGTTATTATTAGCCACTTTTTAAGGATTAAACACTTTAATTTTTTTCAAGGGAGACTATGCTATTACAAGTATATAGCATAGTTCTATAGTGGTAGGGTAAAGGGAAACGGCTACTTTTCCATAACCTTTTTGACCAAATTGATTGAAACTTTGTATGCAAGTCTGCAATAGTCTACCATGGAAATCTTTGAAGCAGTCATGCCCCAGGCTGAAATTTGGGTATAAAAAACCATTTTAAATTCGAAATTTGGACCGGTTCTCCCACGAAAACACCTCTGCAGCAGGTACATTTAAGGAAATTGTGGGAAAAGGAGGAATTACTCATACTCTGCAATGTTTTGTCTCTCTCAAAGTTAAATTGTCACATGTGTGCTGTATTTTCTGCGGTTTTTGTTTAATTTGAAAGTGTATGGTTGTGAAAACAGTTAAACAAAAACAACTACCCCTCAAAAAAGGTTCTTGAAGAGAAAATATGCATACGTTTGCAATAGGTTTCTCCCTTTGACTGTACTCTCCATGACTTCAGAGGTAAGGCCGGAATGCCTGGAGTAGTTTGTATGCACTGACAGGGAAGGCTATCCTGTCAAGAAGGTGACTTGACCTAGTTGGAAATGTACACATAGCCGGGTTCAGTGGATGGTGATGATGCTGAGTACTGGATCTGAACTTGCAGAGGTTGACAGGCATGGCAACCCCATGGACGTCAGCCACCTGTGCCACAATAAGCTATGTATTAGAGAACGGCATCTAACTATTGAGCCGCACCATATAAACACGGGTAGATGCCAGTGTGTGGCCAGAGGGTCCTGCCTTGGACACGAGCCTGCCTGTATCTGTGGATGTAGGTGAATTTGTTGCTATTGCTCTTCTTCTTCTCAGTTTCATTGATGTGCGGGTTTATGCGGCATGGCCTGTATTGTCACCGAGTTGTCGGTAGTGTGGCACATGTTGTATCTTTGACCGAGTTTTCCTTAGACTCCTTGTCCACAGATTTTTTGCATTATTTCTCAACTCCCTATGCTTTTCATGCAAATTGAATAAACGCTGTCATCGAAGTCTGTGCTTCATTTTGAATGCCATGGACTTTTCCGTCTTTTTGTCAGTTCAGAGTCATTTTAAAGAGAGACTAGTTGACTATTAGCATTTCTTCCCGGCGGAATAGGGCAACCAGCAGCAGAACACATTTTGCGCAAGGAATTTCAGGGGCCATTTTTGACGGAGTGTAACGAGCTATGTGCACGTGACTCGAAATTCCTTGACGAAATTATTGTCTTTAGGTAAAGAAAGTGTAATAGGTCTATGTTACCCCTCAACTTTCCGTGAGTTAGTATTAAGCCTGGTTAGATTTACTATGTATATCCGAGGCGATATTCGATAATTTCCATTAACAATTTCACGATCTCCTTTATACGTACTTGGAATGAGCTTGAGAGCTTGAGAGAAAAATACTGTTTGAAAGCTAATTATATCACCTGCCTCTTTGCCCCAACAACCCGAAATTTCTTAAAGCATGCGCCACGATTTCCTCCGTAACAACACTGTAATTTTAGTATCGCAAAACGTTTGTGTCATGCGGCCAATCAAAAGGCTGCATTTCATTTGATAAATTATTCATGAGTACGAGATTTGTACAGTCAATTTGCCCAGGGTATCATATATTTTATGAATCGCCTGGGTACCGAGGATGATTTAAGGAAATTTTGGGAAAAGTAGGAATTGCTCATACTCTGCAATATTTTGTCTCTCTCAAAAATAAATTGTCACATGCATGCAATGTAGTGTGCTATTTTTTCTGCAGGTTTTGGTTTACTTTGAAAGTGTATGGTTGTGAAAACAGTTAAACAAAAACAACTACCCCCAAGAAAAACTCTTGAAGAGAAATTATTAGTGTTTTCTCCCTTTCACTGTACTATTGGAGAATGAATGCATTTTCACTTTCCTTCATATTGACAAAACACAAATTAATAACATATTTGTCTATTTTATTTAGTTAAATATCCCTACTATATATGTGTAAGGTGTTGGGTTCATAAATGCCTTGTTCTTTGACTCAACACAGGAAAAGGAGTCGTCACATAGTTATGATCAGCTTAGAACGGCTTATTAGTGCTGTTTGATAAATACCTACACTGTTCACGTTCAACCCCTAGACAGCTTCTGTGGATGCAATGGTATATATATTGATCAGTTGGTGTATGCTTAGCTTCATCTGCATGCATAACACATTTCCAAAAAGACCCCCTTCCCTATGTCATTGTTGGAAATTGGCCATTTTGGGGGTCTTAAATACTCAAATTCTATAACAAAATGTAAGGAATTTGTTCTTATATTTCTCTAAATATGCCAGAGTCAAGTCAGATATCAGTTTAAAAGTATATTATTAGGCTTTAGAATGTATTCTCATCTTAACCTGCATGTGCTTTAGCTCCGAATGCACTTGTATTGGGGCTGTTATCGTCTAGGACGCAGACTCATGACGTCCGGCATCTGGTCAGTTGAAGTTGATGTTAACGCCATGGCGTTATGAATGACCGGGTCTACATCGAGTAATTCTGCTTCTTCAACAGTTGTTCTGACATATTCACTGTCTCAGTTCATGTTCAGGTCCCTTTGCCCTCCTGGTCTACCCTTACATTCGGGTTTGAACATTACTTTTTTCTTTTTCCAGTACCCTTTCATAATTAAAATCCTCAAAAAACAAAGCTTATATAAATAAAAATGTGTATATCCTCTGTGTTTGTTGCCTAAATGCTTGCACACAATAGAATGAGTCGTGTCTGTGACAGACAACACCTCTGCCATGTTGGTCAGTTGGTGTCTACTTAATTTGATACATCTATCTTTGGATCCTTCATGAATTTTTACCTAAAGCCCTTCACTTTTTTTCCTGTAAAATAAAAGAGATGGGGTGTGTGGGAGAAAGTATATCTTAGCGGATCAGTTCAATGAAATAGTTTTGCTAACATTTGGACTATAATTGCTAATACACAGAACGACGATCCAAATAACCAATTTTACTCATTATTTATTGACAGAATATGGCATGGTGACCGTAGAATACGCTTATACACATAACGACGATCCAAATAACCTGTTTGCACGTAATTTATCGACATAAGTTGGCAAAATGAGCGTACAATACGCTTATACACAGAACGACGCTTCAAATGACCATGTAAAAGACCATGCATCCGCACAACCTGAAGTGGCTCTGCACTTGTCATCGATTAGTCTTCGAATAACCTCCTGTAACGTTTTATCCACAACATGAAGGCACAGGCTGGTGTTTAACTACACGCGCAATAAATACGCTAAGGTTTGTTTACTTGGAGAATCACTCATATGTAAATAAACATTCATTATTTAATACGTGTAGATTATAAGACACTATTGTAATATGAACAAAACAGAACAGAACAGAAATTTTATTTTCAACTTAAGCATAAACAGCTCATGGTTGATATTCACAAATATACATACAGAAATGGTTAAGACAATGAAATAGTTGAGAAATAGTACTTAACTAAGTTTAAATTAAATAGGTTTAAAATCATGGTTATATGCATATGTATAAATACACACACATACACACGCAATTGTATATATATATATATATATATATATATATATATATATATACACATACCCATACACATACTTACATTATATATATACATATATATTAATTTCAATATGAAATTAATTATATCAAAGAAGAAAGTGGGACTGTTAACGCCCGTCTAATAAGGATGCTTTTTATTTTCAAATAGAGAGTTTTCTCATCTCAAAAGCCTTGAGACAAAATGACGCCAGATTACATAAATATTTTTTTCTTTCTGTGTTTAAGAGTTCTATGAACTTGTACATACTTGAACGTTGTGCGTAATAGCGCGGTATGAGTTGTTTTCTTAATGTTTCATAGAACGGACAAACTAATACAAAATGGAACTCATCCTCCAAATCATTCAAATTACATAAGGTACAAATTCTTTGATTCCTTTCAATGTTTTCATGACGACCAGTTTCAATTCTTAATTTGTGGGATGTCAACCTTAGCTTAGATATAATGTTTCTATACTTTGGAAAAGTCAAAATGTCCAAATAGCTAATATGGTTTATCTGGCACTCAACTTATCCCTGCAGCCATTTTTGTTTCGATATTCAAATACAATTATGTTTTTTATTTGCAAAAGAATAACTGTGTTTGTCTAAAATATATAAAGGAACAAAACAAAAACAATTCTAGCAATCTTTAAAGATGTCAATAATAATATTATAGTAAATTGCTCTTGATCAATATTGTAAACTTTATTACCAACTGGACATTTAGTTTTTCCCACAGGCACACACCTTTGAATCTTCTGCAGAAGAAGACTTCTGAAATAAAGTACGACTGATTAAGGAATTGCTTATGATGAACACTTCTGTAATAAAATACGACTGTATAAGGAATTGTGAATGATTAGTACTTTCTGCACAATGTCTTCAATTTGTATTAAACAATTATACTTTCCTTCAAATAGATTGTCCGTATCAGTGCCACTATGTTTTCAAAGCCCCCTGCAGCAAATCTGTTGTATGAGAGATTGGGTTTAGTACAATCTGATCACCTTAAATGTTAACTTAATTTTTATTTTCAACTTTATCTGCTTTTAATATCATATGTGGAAAAACAGGTTGTCTTAAAAATTTGAAGTTTGGATTTGAATACAGTGTTGGAAACATTTTAAGGAAAGTCTGAATGTTTTCGCCACTTTAATAATTTCCTTCAGTTATAATACGGCCTGTCTGGGGTTTCTTCTTGTTCACTTTTCCTTATACTAACGAGTTAATCGTAATGTTATCCCCACACTCCTGAGTGACAAAAAGATAAGCCATTCATTCCATTTCTTAAGCATTTGGTATGACCCCGAGACCCGAGACCGTTTTCTCCAGAAGCTTACGTTCTACCCCTGCACAAACGATGTGGTTTGTGTGCTATTTACTGTTTGCATATTATGTATGTTTTCCAAATGTACACTGCTGTAAAAGCGTTAAATATCGTCTTTATCAGTATACAAAAGGTTCATTTAGATTATTATTAAGAAATCCCGATTGCGCGTTCGAATTATAAACACATTCCTTAATATGCTGTTGATACTTTTCTATTATCATAACATAATCTTTTATTTCCTCTAGTTTACAGAGGGCTTGGTAACTATGTAAATAACATCACACTGTAATTGTACACAACACATATCAGAATACAAGCACAAGACAATGAATTTGGACAATTACAATTACATGCACACAAATCCCAAGAATAATAACTTTTCTAATGAAAAGATAATATTTCTGATTGCAGGACTAAATATAATATAACCATCATTCCAGAAGTAATATGACGAAGTAATGCAGAATTTGAGCTCCCTCCGAGACAAGATGACGAGAAATCACTCTACAGATTGATGAATGCTTTCAGGACGTATAGATAAGAATACATCATTTACGAAAACTACAGGCTATATCTTAAGATAGCGTTGAAAACATTGTGATTAAAGGCGAAATTGTTCACTACGAGCACTTTCACCTTTTGTCACAATGCTCTATAACGCTTACTATTGCTGATGGGTCAAAAGTCGTCTAGATGAGGGAAAAGGTCAAAACAACACCAGAGAGTAACTATATACATCACATACCACAACACAAGAGAACAAGCACATAGCAATGAAGATGGATAATCATAATTACAATTACATAGAAACTTTTCGAATATAAAGTAAATATTTTTGATTGCACAACTAGATATATGATATGATATAATCCGCTTTCCAGAAATAATATGGATAGGTAATGCATAATTGGAATTCTTGTCCAAAACGAATTGACGAGAATTCACACTGCAGATGCATCTTATCTTTTTTCAAAGCCAACGTGGAGATTTATTGTATATAGGATAGGGTTAAGTACAATCCGATAACCTTTAACGTTAACTTCATATTTACATTTTCAAAGTCGTCTTTTTTTAGAATCATCTGAGGAAAGGAGTAATAACGTCTTAAAAATTGGATATTTAAATTATTAAACAAAGTTAAAAAACATTATGGGAAAAGTTTGGTTGTTTAACGCCACTTTAAGCGTTATTTCCCAGTTATAGTACGGCATTTCTTAAGTAAGTTACCAGTATTACTGTTTCAGTAATCCGAATACAAGCGAGTCAGTATTGATGTTAACCCCGCTCTACTGAGCGCCAACAAAGGAAGCCATTACCATGTGTATGACCTAACCAGGGATTGAAAACGGATCCTTTTGCTTCCGAGGAGGGCACTCTACTACTACAACACCACCGACGCGGACGCTCTACTTCATCACTACCGATGCGTTTTGGGTATATGAGAGACATCGCTCTTTTTTCCGGCTTTCATGTCATTTCTCTTTACAAAAGTCGTTTGCTACAGAAGTGTCAAATATCTTGAGTATCAGAAAAAAGGGGGACGGTCACATTTGAATAAAGAAATCACGACTGTGTGTACTGATTTAACACTTTTCTTATTGTGCAGTTTATAAAGTTGACACATAAGGAAGCAAAGAAAAGTAAATAAATTTAACACGAACGTATTTAAAGAGACAACTTTTGAGTTATTTGTTTTGTAATCGAACTTTTGAAAAATGCATGATTGTCTTGTAATGTTTCTAAAAGTCGTCGTTTGCATAGTCATCAGAAGCCGTCTTTCTCAGGAAAAGGGTTAACTCAAAGTTGAAATATAAAGTTCTACTATTTAAACATAATTAACCAGTCCTTGATATGCTATTTATAGTCTGTGTATTGAATACAGTAAATTCTATAAACATGAACATTATAAACTATGTTAAGCCTTTCTCACATACAAGAAATCTGCAGCAGATGACATTTAGGCATATGATCATAATGAGCAATTTATCCTTTTGCAGCGATGTTTTCAAATGTCGTCTGCTACAAATATGTTAACATACGTGTGCGGGTTGCTTTGATTGATTGATTGATTGGGGTTTAACGCCGTTTTTAACAATTTCTCAGTTATATCACGGCGGCCAGTTCACCTACTCATGCATTTCCTGGTTTTCTCACACCAGTACTCCACAGCGGGTTGCAGTAGATAAGTTTAAAAACATATAGACAAAAATATAAAATGTCTCTATATGAGAAATGTTGATTATTAAAAAGAATTGAAAACATTTGGCAAAATGGGAATTTGCTTGTTTTGAGCATTTTCTCCTTTTGTTATAATGTTTTCAAAAGTCTTCTGCTGCAGAGGCGTCAGAAAGCGTCTATATGAGGCAAAGGGTTAAATGTATACGTTTGATTGAACGTAATGTTTGTGTGTTTCCATTCATCAACATTCAGCCATTCTGCTGCAAGAAATATGCGCCTAACTTTCTCAGTAAAACATTGACTTTGTGGCTAAATCATGATTACGTCATATTGTTTGTTCTTCGGTGGACGACTATGAAATAATTTATGCAAACAATATTTGAATTAAAGTATAGTTATTGACATGAGTTTAAAACACTCATATGAAGATTTTTTTTCTTTTGACATAATGTGTCCAAAAACTGCAGAAAATTGCTTTCTACTTACGGTTAAGGGTTAATGCATGTATCGTATGTCATCCTGTATTCTTATTTTACGTTTCTAACTGTTATTTGTTGTACACTGGACATTGATGATTCATTCTAATGGCCCGATCACACTGGGCCGAATGCTATTCCGTTTGCTTTCCGAATAGGAATTTGGATGTTCGGCGAGCGAACGGATCATATTCGGGAAGCATTCGGTGTGTTCTAGAAGCATACTGGCTGTTCGGCTCCGTACGGATGCATACGGAACGGCATTCGGTAGCTACAAAAATTTGTTATGCATGTTCAAAATAATTTTCATCGACTTTCCGAATCATCCGAATATGTATGTCCATGAGTATTCGGGAAATATTCGGGAAGCGTTCTAGGAGCATACGGCATGTACATAAAACGTTCGGGAAACATGCGTCTAGTTCTTGGTGCATTCGGAATGAAAATGTGAAGGTGCTGGGTTCTGTATGCCTTACGAACACCCCGAATGGACATAAAATGCATGTGGAAAGAGTTCGGTTCATTCTAGGTCGATTCGCCGTGTTCTGTTAGCATTCGGAAAGGATACGGAAATCCTTCGGAAAGAAAACATTTCGAAATCAACATGCGGGAAGCATTCGGTCTGTTCTGAAAGCATTCTTAAACTATACTGAAAACATTCGGAAAGCAAACGGAAAGCATTCGGTGATACATTGGCTAAAACACATTCGGAGGGACATTCGGACAGTTTGAAAAATCACACAACTTTCGTATACGGAAAGCAAACGGAAGCTCATTTGGTCCAGCGTGATCGACCCATAAAGGATTAGGTTCTAATTCTACATGGACCTTTGAGTGGTATATACTTCCTGTTTATAAAAAAATCTTTTATGAAGGGCAAGTTGTGCCTTAATAAAATAAGAATTTAAATGTTGACTAGAAACTGCAAAATACAGCAGAAGAATGTATTTCGATGTGATCACTGCGGCGAAGGGTTTGGCAATCCATTCAATGAATATATTAAACTGCGCGATGTATCCTTTTCTTTCAGCAGCAAAACAATTTGCCAAAATAAGTAATTGCTCATTATGAAAACATTTTTTATTTGCCAAAATGTATTAAGCTCTATTCAATAAATATACTTTTATTTATACATATTTACCATATTTTGCCTAGATCTTTTTCAAATGCATCTGTTACATATGTTGAACATGGGGGATAGGGTTAACCGAACATTGCACATGCGCATGACGAGGGTACTCTCAACGATAGATATTTGGAACAATCGTTCATAAACACGATTGGATAATTATGAATTCTGATTAGAATAGTAGCTACAAAACTGAATCAGCATATAACGAAAGCAACGAAGTAAGAGCTTATAATCATCATATTCTATTTCATAAATGCATATTGGCTTCATCGTTTACCTTGGATAGTTAATTTAACTGCAAAAGGTTTCAATATTTTTTCTTTTCATTGTTCTTTAGTTACTTCCATGTTTAGATAGCTACCAGTGTAAACAAAAAATGAAATGACATATAGCACACCAGCACTCCATACAACATTATTTCAAAGCAACTGGCTGCTTTACTACATAGACTTGTATCCCATTTTTGAAAGACTCATTTGCCAAACGTGTAGATACAGATCAGTTCGCGTATTTGCACAACCTGAGCTGATTGTCCATATCATTGTCATTGTGTTCTCAGTGTCGCCTGTTGTAGATTGATTGTATAAGAGATTGGGTTAAGGACAACCTTTAAAGTTTACAATCGTCTGAGGAAAAAAGATGGAATTTAAATTACAATTTAGAATTTGAAAACATTTATGGAAAAAGATATAGTTCGTTTCGTTCAATGTCTCCTCTCTATAATTGTTTTCTAAAATCGTCTGCTGCACTTCTCCGAATATTATCTGTATCAAAGAAAATGTTCAATCGCAGTGTTATAAAGAAATCAGATGTACTGATTGAAGACATTCCATAATACCCAATGCATAAAGTCGTCTGCTTAGAAAACATAGAAAGTAAGCCTTTACCACATGCAACACTTACACTTTGAAAACATATGTGCATATATGAAACCTTTAGAAATCAAAGCTTAATTATTTTGCACTCTGTTTTATCATTGAATATACTTGAAAACATTGTGGCAAATTCAGAAATTGTTCAATATGAGTCATCTGATGCATAAACATAAAAAAGATCTATATGTGAGAACAGATATGAAAACAAAATATAACTCAGAGGAAATTGCTCGTTTGAGTAATTCATTACTTTTATAGCTTCATTTACAGAAATTCTTCTTTTGCAGAGGTGTCAAAATTCGTTTGTATGATGGAAGTGGTAAATGAATCGGGTAAAACATCAATACCTTTTTCATTACCCTTCCCAACTTACAGACGTTTTTTAACGCATCTACAGCATAAATTTTTTTACAACAATGTGGAAAAAAACATTGCTCATGATAATGAGCACTTTCTCCTTTAAAACATGGTTTTCAACTCATATTATAATTCATATACTTTCGTTTATTAGACATTTCCATAAAAAGTCGTCTGCTACAGTTTGATGAATGTGGAAATGGTTTAATAACTATCACTGAAATCTTATTGTTCTGATTGATAGACCCTTTGAGGATTCAATACGAACCTCTACATCATATTGTTCTGATATTTTGACACATTAAGGATTCAATACGAACCTCTACATCATATTGTTCTGATTATTTGACACATTGAGGATTCAATACGAACCTCTACATCATATTGTTCTGATATGTTGACACATTAAGGATTCAATACGAACCTCTACATCATATTGTTCTGATTTTTAGACACATTGAGGATTCAATACAAATCTCTACATCATACTGTTCTAATTGATCGACCATTTGAGCATTCAATACAAACCTCTACATCATATTGTTCTGATTGATTAAAACTTTGAGGATTCAATACAAACTTCTACATCATATTTTTTCTGATTTTTTGACACATTGAGGATTCAATACGAATCTCTACATCATATTGTTCTGATTGATTGACACTTTGAGGTTTCAATACGAATATCTACATCATATTGTTCTGATTATTTAACACATTGTGGATTCAATACAAACTTCTACATCATATTGTTCTGATTGATAGACCCTTTGAGGATTCAATACGAATCTCAACTTCATATTGTTCTGATTCATTGACAATTTGGGAATTCAATACGAATCTATACACCATATTGTTCTGACTATTTGACACATTAAGGATTCAATACGAACCTCTACATCATATTGTTCTGATTGATATACCCTTTGAAGATTCAATACAAACCTCTACATCATATTGTTCCGATTGATAGACACTTTGAAGATGCAATACAAATCACTACATCATATTGTTCTGATTGATAGACACTTTGAGGATTCAATACAACCCTCTACATCATATTGTTCTGACTGATTGACAATTTGAGGATTCAATACAAACCTCTACATCATATTGTTCTGATTGATAGACACTTTGAAGATTCAATACAACTCTCTTAATCATATTGTTCTGGCTGATAGACACTTTGAGGATTCAATACAACCCTCTACATCATATTGTTCTGATTAATAGACACGTTGAAGATTCAATACAACCCTCTACATCATATTGTTCTGATTGATAGACACTTTGAAGATTCAATACAACCTTCTAAATCATATTGTTCTGACTGATTAACACTTTGAGGATTCAATACAAACCTCTACATCATATTGTTTTGACTGATCGATCCTTTGGGGATTCAATACGAACCTCTACATCATATTGTTCTGATTAATTGACACATTGAGGATTAAATACGCATCTAGACATTATATTGTTCTGATTGATTGACGCTTTGAAGATTCAATACAACCCTCTAAATCTACTGATTGACACTTTGAGGATTCAATACAAATCTCTACATCATATTGTTCTAATTGATTGACACTCTGGGATTCAAACCAAACCTCTATATCATATTGTTCTGATTGATTGACACTTTGAGGATTCAATACAAACCTCTTCATCATATTGTTCTGATTGACTGAAACTTTGAGGATTCAATACAAACTTCTACAGCATATTGTTCTGATTGATTGACATATTGAGGATTCAAGATGAATCTCTACAACATACTGTTATGATCGATATACCCTTTGAAGATTCAATACGAATCTCTACATCATATTGTCCTGATTGTTTGACACATTAAGGATTCAATACGAACCTCTACATCATACTGGTCTCATTATTTGACATTTGGACCCTACTTCAAGGCTAATCAAATTGACTTTAACTGTAAATGTTGCATTTTAGCTAACGTGAGTATGATTTGTTATCAAGGTGAGATTAAAAACGGTTAAGGTTAAGGTTAACGGAGGTAGTTCAATGTTATTTTAAAGAACATTGATATATGAACTTGTTATAGCAAATATAAGCTTTATTATACTCATATTGTGACCTAAAATTTAAATGTGACATTTAAATATGAACTACAGTCCTTGTTCCTAAAGCCATTATACAGACCCAGAAAGGAGAGCGATGTTTTATATATTTTTTGAAAGAACATTGTTGCATATACAAGTAAAATCAAATACAATCTGTATAATGCCCTATTCGTGATCTTTGACCTAGAATTCGGATTCATTACCCAATATGTTTATCTCGTACGGGTGGACGCTGCGTGCATGTGAAAGAGCATATACAAGTTCTATTATACACACATTGACCTTGAATTGTGACCTTGGCTATGACATATTAAACTGTTCATGTTTAGATTGCTCGAATTGAGTTGATTTTCATTTAAGACAATCCTTCTATCTAAATAGTGATATATGTTGCCATTGCAATACAAACTCACAGGACAAAACAGAAAATGTTTCCATCATTGTTTAATGGACCTATATAATTAGTGAAAATTTCAGGAAAATCAAGATTATGCCTACCTGGGTACCTATAAAAGAAGGTTGATGATTTTAGGGAATTGCTCTTGAAAACCTTACTGGATTTATCTCTAACTTTATCAGTTAACATTGTTGTTTTTTCGTAGCCAACGCTGATTTTTTTGTATTCGATCTAGCTAATATAACTTGAAGAACTTGAAAAAACAGACGGAATGATCTGTGTACATCTAATTATTTTAGACGAAAATTACAATTGCAGACTCGAACAAATCTCGAAAGTTTGATGAATCATTGTAGATCATTGTTCAGGCGAAACAAAACGTAAATACTTTCTAAACACTGGCCCTAGATCTTATTGTATCATCCTTTTTCTTTTTTGAAATGGCTTATCAACACATCGAAATATCACTTTCTAATTTCAGATCGTCATGTTATACATTAAGAAAATTCCATTCTTGGTGATCATTGTTTGTCTAACTGTGATTGGTATTTATATGATATTAGGACATGTTGTAAATCAGGTATGTATATTTGAGCCGTCCCGCAAGAAAACCAACATTATGAATTCTGCATAATGTATCGACCCAGATCAGCCTGCGAAGTCCGCACAAACTGATCCGGGCCGACACATTCCGTCACAAGGGGATAGAGGTATATAGTAATAATTCCTGAAACAAAAAATCCACAGGAGGCGAAAAGTTTTTATCCAGGTAAGCCTGCGCGGCATGCTCAGGCTGATTCGGGTCGATACTTTACGCAGAGTCCACACTGTTGGTTTTCTCGCAGAACGACTCATTTATCAAAGGATTTAATAATATAATTCATAGCAAACAGTGTCCAAAGACTGTCCAAGTTGTTCAGTGGTAAACATTCTAAGGTGCTTGTATATGATTCGATTGCATTAAGGTAAAGAAGTTGTCCTCTCCAGAAACAAAGCCTCATGTGAATCAGTAAAATACACTGAGCAAGTAAATAAGCAATTACTCCTTTTAGAAAGAGCTGGGCATCGTGGTCAGACTTCCTTATATATAAACATGTATCTTGAGAATATCTACACCTGTATAATGCGTGTGTATATAGTACACTATCAAAATCGTTCCAAAGTAACAAAAGCTAAGTTCGAGAGATGTGTCACTACAACTACATAACTCATGTCAAATATTTCCTCAGGCAATTTAGTGTTGACTCTTGTTTCTACAATGCAATCGAACTGATATTTATTTGCAATATATATGTTTAACTAAGTTTTCTGTAATATACTTATGTTTGGCTCGTCAGTTTTTATTTGCAACTTGCAAGCTTTTGTCGTCACTTGATCGTCGTCTTCGTCGGCTTGGGTTAAGTTTTGCGTTTAGGTTACTTACATATATCACTTTGGAACTTTAAATATCCGTTCACTATCAAATACACAGTAGATTGAAGGAAGAATTGTACAGGTTACATAACCCTGTCATATATTTTGACTGGTTTCTTTCCCCTTCTTATGTAAGAAAAAATCAATCTAACTATTGACACACAGTATTTTTATAAGAGTGAACATAATGCATGAAACTTAGGGAATATCTTTAATGGGATTGTGTTTATGGGTTCTTGGGGTCAAGTTCAATAATATTGGATCAGGTAAGAAAATAGTTATTTAATGGGTATTTGTGTAACAGTCAAAACTGCTGTATCTCCGTGTCGAGTAAGAGATTCTGAACCTCTGGACAACAGTTTTGACTGTAACACAAATACCCATTAAAGAACTGTATACTGAAACACAAATACCCATTAAAGAACTGTATACTGTAACACAAATACCCATTAAATAACTGTATTCTGTTACACAAATACCCATTAAAGAACTGTATACTGTAACACAAATAACCATTAAAATAACTGTATACTGTAACACAAATACCCATTAAATAACTCTAAACTGTAACACAAATACCCATTAAATAACTGTATACTGTAACACAAATACCCATTAAATAGCTGTATACTGTTTAGATCATACACTCTTAAGACAGTCCCTTTAATATCTTACTCGCATGAATCTTTTTGTATCGTCTGCTTTAAACGTTTGATTGGGAAAATGTAAACATCTTTGTAATTATAGATATATGCCTTTACATGTTTTTCTGCAATGTTTGAAGGTTATCTGATAAAAACAGCAGCAAGCCTGTGGCATTGGGCAACGGTTCATTAAGGATTGGTTATGGGTTTTTTAATTTATTTTTAAGTGTATAGAAAAACCATCGTCTAGTATAACGCAGACAAAACACGACAATGCACGGAGTTTTAGCACTAGAGAGCTAGCCATCAGTGACAACATCATCGCAAAACGAAACAGAGAAAATTCCTTGACTATCCCGGCTCGTTCTATTCTACGGAGTATGACAATAACTGAGTTAGAAGAGCTGTACTATTTGTAAGTAAAAATGTCAGTTCAATTGTTGAATTACATGTACATACACGTCTTTGCATCTGTTCTTCAATGTATAATCTCTTCTTTCTCATGGCAATACATTTTAGATTTCTCACGACGTAGCGTGAATTTTACGACACTTCCTGCTGATCTCCTGCTTTACTAGATCTGTAACATTTTACGCTAAACCCGTATGCACTTACCACATTTTGTTCCAGATCTTCACGGAAATAAACAGAATCAGAATTTGTGTTTTGTATTTTATTTTCTTATTGACATCACACGTTATCTTTAAACTGTACATATAAGCGCAACGGTAATACATTTTAGGTTATTTCAAAAAGTAGTCTGCTTCAGATCTGTTGTATGAGGGGGAGAGTTTATCTTACACATCCATTGCTACAGATGTTATACTTTCTTCCTCAGGCAAACAGACGACTCTAAAACTAGCATATCAGGTAATAGTATCAATATGGAATGCCATGACCGTCTTATTATGACTTGCATGCTCATATTCAGTAGATATTACATCATATACGGTAGTATTGACAGTATATGCGGTAGTATTTACATTGTATGCTATAGTGTTTTCATGATATGCGGTAGTTTCGTCGTTATGATGAGATAGTTAGGATATTTCGGACCATACCGAATCTTGCCGAATTATAACGAATCTGGAAATATCGCACGAGTATTTTTTTATGCACCAAAACCGAATGATTTACATAGCCGAGAAATCTCGATTCCTGAACATGAGACGCTCGGAATGATCTGTACACCTGTTGCAGTGATGTTATAGCACTATTGGGTTTGGGACTCAGTTTCAATGCGTTCAAGAGCAACACATAGATGACACTCAATTCGAATAGTTAAGCGATTTCGTGATCATGTGGCAGTGATGTTATAGCAAGATTGTGTTTGGGACTGAATTTCAATGCTTTCAAGAGCAACACATAGACGGCAGTCAATTCGAATATTTAAGCGATTCCGGGATCATCAAATCTGGTGTAGAACTATCGAAGATAGGATTCGATTTTTGTTTTTAAAGTTTGTAAATAAATAACTTAAAGCATAAAATAATTGCCACTTAAATTTATCAAGTTCTAAAGACATAGCAGATTAATTAACTGGATAAAATGGACATGCTAGTAGAATACTGATATTTTTTCTTGTGACTGAAATTGCATCTTTGTAGTATTAGGCGTGAATGTCAAATATTTGGTTACATACTATCAATACAAATGCATGTTTTAATGGTTTCCAAATGCTGTTTCTTTTGTTCTTGACATGTTTACAACTTTAAACAATTTAGAATTGATTTGAATATTAGATGTGATGATCTGTACTGCTCTGTCATAAACATATACTCCAAAATTAGCTGAACTAGTCAATGGGACAGTGACTTCTCTACTTAGTTTTACATCCATCTGTAAAGAAATGAAGTTTCACTGAAAATCGGTCTTGCATTTCCTCTTTTTATGTCGCCTTCCTGATTGTTTGAACCGTCATCAGCACTAAAATTATTATTTTTGAACAGTAACTGCCCAACAGGCTGGTTTTTTATAATCCGTAAATTTTCGGTATTGTTCGGAAATATCCTAACCATCTCATCATTACGAAGAAACTACCGCATATAATGAAAACATTAACAGCATATAATGTAAATACTACCGCATATAATACTGAAAGCACAGCATATAAGGAAAGTGCATGTACTTCATATAAAGTGAGATCCACAGCGTATATAAACTATATATAATGTGGTTTGCACTGCATATCATGATAAAAGCACCACGTATAATGGACAAAGTGACTACAATACATATTTCAATTTGCACTTCATATAATTTAAAAGCACTACGTATAACATTTTATCTACTACGCACAATAACAAATCTATTGCATATATTGACAAGTGTACCACACACACATTTGAAGACACTACATATAAAGACATTACTACCACCTATAAAATAAGTTATATTACATATAACAAAGAAAGTACAGCATATAAAGAAACTAGTACCACACATAATAAAATTTCTACTGCAAATTATGACATATCTACCACATCAAATGACATATCTACTGCATATAATACAGTATCCACCGCATATAATACACTATCCACCGCATATAATAAAATATATACTGCATAGAAATAAACGAGTCATACTTAGACGGTCATGGCGTTCCATAATAACAGGTATATCTAGATATTGTTGTCAGATGATACAGCTCTTGCTAAATTTACTTGAATGCGGACAGTGAAGGCATTGGTGACACTGTACGTATATAAACAGTATCACCTGAGTCTTCACAGTAATCTGATGTAACAAGACCAGAGTCGGCAGGCGCGACTCTTATGATGTCGCCCTATTTGGCACGAAGGGATCATTTTTCTCGTCGTCTATCTGTCGTCATGCTTTTCAGTTTGGTCTACGACACACTCCCGTCTTTTCTTGTAGGAACATAGAAAATCTCCAGACTCGATGTATTCGACAACGTCACATAGGTAATGAGGAGGACGGCGGGTACCACATATGTGAAGACGTTATGGACAACTCAAAGCCTTGTCTGATGTACTCATTCGGGTAGGTTAACCGATATGCTAGTACGTTACCAAATTGTTCAAAGGAAGTACCTTTGTACGTAGAGATGATCCGTGTCTAGAGGATTTGTGTCTTAATGTCACCCGTTTGGCATCATGTAAAGTTACATTGCCGTGTAACTACGCGGTATATACTTCTACCTTTTCGCAAGGAGATTTATTTAGGACATTTAAACATATTGAAGAACAGTGACTTCTCTGGTGATGCTGTGTACAGGCTCACCTAAGTTTTCACTGTATGCATATGTATCTATACACCCACATCGTTACTCACGACTCATATGTCTTATTATGTAATGTTTATGAAATTTCACTTAAATTAAACTGTATTTTATTTATACCACAATGTGTATTTTCATTAAACAAATTAAAAGTCATTTATGTCATTGCATACACAATGTGCAAATCATGGTAATATTAATCTTTGAACACAGGTCAGGATCAGATTTATACTGTCAATTAATACAATTATAATCATTATTTCTGTCATGTGACACTTAAAGGAACGTACTCATATTTTTGTAATGGTTTTAAAATTACTAAACAATCAAAATGCATCTTTGAGAGAAGTAGTGTTTTAGTCACTACCGGACATTCTTACAAACGTTATGCGTGTCCGTCACTGGTGCACAGGGGGTTAAGAGCGTGCTGTGCCGGGGCGTAGTCTGATTATGAACCGCCTCTGGTTGCAAGGTCCCGAATGTGGATGTTGTGGGTTACATCTTCGCAGCTGCTATATGTAGTTTTTGTCCTCTGTGTTAACCCTTTCCAACACACAGGTGCCTCTGCAACAAACAACTTTTTAACCATTGTGGCAATTTTATTCAAAAAGTATTCTTTCATTATAGAGCGTTTCCATATGCGTAGGTGTTTAAAAAGTCGTCTCCTGCATATTTATTGTATAACGACAAGGTTTAAAGAGTATTGACGTATCATAACGACGAGCCCTGGCGTCTTAACTATATGTTATAAAACTTGCACTTCGTCGGTATTATACATGTCTTTATTCTCGTTACAAGTACAATCATTCACTTAAAAGTTCGCCTCTGTCTAAAGTATTTAATACACAGCTATCAGGTAAATCAGGAATCTACCGTTGCCAAGTGTTTATCATAGGGGATTTGGAAGCGGGCGTCCCGGGATCGATCCCCACTCGCGGTGGTCATGGTGGGCTGCACAGCACATGGTAAACTCTTGTACTGGTTTGGTTACTCATTGATAGCTGAAATAGTGTTGAAAATGACGTTACACCCTAATGATAATAATAAACTAGGTAAATATCATGTAACTCGGTACCTGGATTGGCATTCGTCTATGTTCAAAACGTTTGAGGGAGACAATTTAACATATGGTAAAGCATTAATACAGAGTTGAACACAATGTAGGTAAAAGAGAAGAGTTCAATTGTTTTCATGTCCGTTTTCAAACAATATGTCAACATGTCGTCTGCGGCAGATGTATGAAATGTCGGTTGAAACTGAGAATGAATTAAAATTAGATTTGAAAGCTACGCAGTAGGAGATCTTACTGTTATAGATAGATGTATGTCCAGCATAAAACCGAGATCAGACTTTCCGAACACGCAGGCGAATCTGAATAGTTACTGGTCATAAATACCCTATGATGGGGTTTCTTGTTGCTCATTTTGTTTCTTTCGTTGCAGAAACCGAAGAGATTTTTCTTTTGATGACGGAGTGTCCAACCGGTATGGGTGTTATGTGCATTCATTTGATCCATTGTGAGTGTTTATAATTGATCCCTTTCCTAATACAATCAAAATTCAATATTTGTAAACATCTAAGCTAATTATGGTAAATCTATATTAATGAAAGTTCCAATGTTAGCTTAAACAAGCTGACAAAAGGACATATTCTAATCATAAGTAATGTCCTCTTTTGCTTCAACGCAAAATGTCAACAGCCGCATGTGATTCAAAATGTGTCAACATGTTGGAGTGGTTGTTTTCAAATAGTGCTGTTTTAAGGCTTTCCAATTTTAATTTGAGTTTTGCATGTAGATGAGATGCTATATGTGGCAATACGAACTGTTTAAAACGGCTCAATGCTATCAAGTGTGCATTCCAAACTACCTACCATAGCGTTAGATGTTATCCTAGCACTTGTCCGCTGCAAACATCAGATGAGGTTTTCTGACAAGGTTTCAAAATGATAATTGTTAAGCACTACGTTGTCAGATGGATGGGTCATACTCATCATCTATATAGTATAAAATTAAAACAAATTATAATTTAATATTTCCGCCATAGGCATATGACCGAAATATTGAATCAAAGAGTGTTTTTAGTTTGAACTATATATTTTAATTCCCAACGGAATATAACTTATGATCAGCTCTAGTTTGGTCCAAAGTGTGTATTCGTGCAAGGAGATTAGTAGCTTCTTTGAGAACGAATATGACAAAAATAGCGCAGCAATGAAGTATGCATTTTAATCGAAAATGTCATTGACTTAAACACTCTCGACTATAAATGTTTGAAATACGCGTCCCGGGTTATAAAATAATACAGATATTCGAATTGTAAGTTACAATTCCGTTCTTAGCGACTCGAAAGCACTCGTACGACTTAAGGACTTTAGTAAGGACTTTCAAATCGATTATCCTTTAAAAAATCATCTACTTCAGATGTTTGAATATTGACATAGTGTTAACCCCAGGACAAGAGAGATACGGACATACGAGAATATGTTTCGTGATGTCTAATGTCTAATGTAAACATACCTATATGTATCGACACCGTTAAAATCATGGAAAGATTGATTGGATGTTATCGCCTGTTTTTAAGTTATATCATGATGGCCAGTTAACCTAACTTTATTTTTCCTAGATTTCTCGAACCAGTACTCAACACATTATGCTAACTTCCCACATATATGCAGACTATTTCAGCCCATTGACGCTAGTCACTAAATCGGAGGAAGCAATGGTCGAGCTTAAGTTTTTATTCACGACACTCGTCGTTTCCGACTTAGCTATCGAGGCTCGTCTAAATTAATTCAGAGGTCCAGATAAGGAGGGGTATTCAGCTCTTTTCCCCATATTTTCTCTTTTATTATTAAAGCAAACCCTATGGTGTGGGTACTCAAAAGAATCGTCTCACTGACAATTCTTTTGAGTACCAACAACATATGATTTGAGGGTCAAAAAAGCATTTTAGAACATGAAAAACGTCCCATAAATAGATCTCTGTAATCATGGAAGCATACTGCTTGTGTAGCTTCATTTAAACCCGGTGATATTTTTCTCCGTGTTTCAGTGATGGTCAAAAAGATCACCAACATTCAGAAAAAGTAACATTCCACTCTATCGGTATTGGTGGCAAAGATGATACTAACGGAAGGATATTGACCTTAATTACAATAAAAAAGAAACTTCAGCATTCACAGGTACAGTTTACAGATTTACACAGGTGTCGTCTCACTTTACAAACTTTTAGATTTTAGGTAAGATTTAACCTCCAAGCTAAAGAGCGTCAAAGGAAGATCATATTTCAAGGGAGATAAAAGGGGTTATTGCACTTATTGGACGTCATTAAATGACCTTGCAGGACATGTCCCAAAACAATTTATTAGATTTTGACACAATTATGCCCGTTTTTGGACTTAAACATTTTGGTTAAGGTTTTGTATGCAAGGTTTGTTCTCACAAACCACAAATGCTATTGCTTTAAACATTCACACACTTATTGGACATCATCAAATGACCTTGCAGGACAAGTCCCAAAACTCTATATCAGATTTTGACTCAATTATGCCCCTTGTTTGTCTTCGAAAATTTCTCTTTTTACTTGATGCATTGCATTGACACTTTATACAACCCTTACCATCACACCTATGTAGATTATCAAGTAAGATAACTCTATCCTGCATTTACTACAAGTCATAGCCCTCTTTTGACTTAATAATTCTTGTTAAAGTGCAACGACATTAAGAGTCCATATCCTAGTAACTACTTGATGCATTGCATTGAAACTTCATACAACCCTTCCCAAACATCACACCTATAAAAACAATCAAGTTTGATAATTTTGTCCAGCATATAATGCAAATTATGTTCCTTTTTTTACTTAGAAATTCTGGTCAACATTTTGCATGCAAGGTACTTTCATGGATATATCTCAGTAACCACTAAAGATATTGACTCGAAAATTCACTCTTATCTTCAAGGGTGTTAGACAGTCAAGTTAGATACATTTTGTATGCATTTAGTACAAATTATGGCCCTTGTTTGACTTTCAAAATTTGGTTAAAGTTTTGCATGCATGGAACTATCATGCACATATCTCAGTAACCACTCGGGGATTGATTTAAAACTTCTTCAAATGTATCAAACAATCAGGTTAGGTAATTTCTGAATAAATTTATGATAAATTATGACCCTTTTTGAAATTAGAAATTGTGGTTAAGGTTTTGCATGCAAGTCCTTTTCTCACAAACAGCAGATGCTATTCATCAGAAATGTGTTCGAGCGAGCGACTTTATGTCTGGTTTTAATCAGATTGGGTACTAGTAGGACATGAACTATAATGTGTTCGTGTTGCCAGACTTACCCACTTAACACAGATGCAACGAGACCCAATTTTGCCTGACGCGATTTATTTTATTTTTTACAGGAAAGGATAGATATTCTTAAAATAGACACAGAAGGTGCGGAATGGGACGCTTTGACCGAAATGTGTAGTGGCAACATACTCACTTCTGTGAAACTTCTGATTGTAGAATTTCACGTTTGCATACAGGACTGCGGAGACGGGAGACATAGACAACAGGAACAGTACGTGCAATACCTAAGTGTATTCAAGTGTCTGTATGATATCGGTTTTCGCATTTACTTTTTCCGGATGTGGCCGTATTGTCATTTCCAAGAAAATGGGATAAACCGTACCACGTGTCATGAAGTGCACATGATTAACGAGTTTTAGGATGATACAATGAGGCACATTCTTCGAAGAGCGACTTTCCGATTATCTGGAAATGCTTGCGATTACGAACAAATTTCAAAAATCTATTGGCTGTCGCTAGTTTATGCACAGGCATCCGAGTTTTCATTTGATAAAAACAATGAGGAAGAACCACACGCTACCACGTCCTGATATTACAAATAGTCTCTGTATTGTCCATATGCTATACTGATAATGACCGTAAAGATTTCGTATGAGAAAATTTGGGGAATCCCACCCAGGAACGTGTTACTATAAATAGCCTCTATATGGTTCATATTGTATAATAATAATGCATTTTTATTAACACCATATAGAGATGCTATTTATAGTAACAGGGTCCTCTGTGGGATTCTCCGAATTTTTTCAAACGATTACATTAATGCATTACTATTTTAGCATAGGATCATACAGACAGACTATTTGTATCATCTTCACGAGCTATTGTGGGGGTTTTCCCCAATTTTTTTCTCAACTGAAAATTGGACGCCTGTGGTTTATGCCGCGGATTTCCTTTCCAACTGTAAGACATATGCTGTATGAGTGACGCATTGTTTCCTTCGAAACACCATGTAGATGTTTATATAAGTCGATAAAATGTGATTCACATTGAATTGACGATTTGAACAATATATGTGTGTATCATAAATAAGTTCAATATACCCTCTACCTTCTGTTTAGCTCATATCATTACGAAGTGCTCAAAGCTGAGCTATTATGATCACGTTCCGTCCGTTGTCCTAAAACAATTGCGTTAAACGTCATTTCCTCCTAACCTGATGACACTTCACAGGGATGTTCCTGGGGTAGTGTGCTTTAAAAAAATCAATGAAATTAATATCATGCATAACTCTATTTGACATACCAATCAAAAGAGAAACAACTTTGTTTTATACACAGTTATATATAGGGAAACACTTTGAAAATCTTCTCTTCTAAAACCAAAAGGCCTAGAGCTTAGATAGTTGGCATTGCCTCGTGGTCCTCTACAAAGTTTGTTAAAATAATGCCACTTGGTTTTAAATGAGGCCCTACCCTTGTTTTACATAAAGATAAATGTACATAGGGAAACGCTTTGAAAGTCAACTTGTCTGAACTGAAAGGCCTCCGTTGATCATTTTCATTTCTCACTCTGGTCTTAATTGACCTTGGTGTGTTGCAGTGACGTAAAACCCTACTCATGCATTCTCTAACACAATGAAAGATATAAAACTTTCATTCGGGTGAGCGATTTATGGCCATCTTGACCTCTTAGTTGAAATCCTACTTGATTAACAAAACCTCTGGGAAGACGGCCTTTAAGTAATGGAAAAATATAAATAGTAATAACTACATAAAGTGATTTTTAAACCGAAACATTGTTATGAGAACTTGTACATCATGAGTAACTGTACATCATGAGTAATTTCTTATTTTGCAACAATGTTTTAAAATGTTTTTATTAACTGTTCTTTCGTATTTGAGAAGTATTGATAAGATATGTCTTTGATTCCATCCTACCTGATTAAAATAGCGATCCAGTGTTCGCCAATTAGTTTTCTTCATGACCAATTTCTTTTCTTGTCAAAATGTTTTCAGCTTAATTCAATAATTGTTCATTCATATGTGACCGATACCAAGCTTAGAGACGTTGCGACCAATGTAGCCCCATATCAACCTGTTCATTCTCATAGTTTGATCTTTATATACTCTTTTCGCCAATAAGTATGCTTAGTCTCTGCTAATATAGCGGACTTTCATTCTATAAAACAGTCAATTGAATAAATATATTTAATGTTTGATGCGTGTTTCTCATTACTTTACAATCATCAGGTAGAAATTGTTCTACCAATATTCAGTTTCAATTTAATGCATTTTTCTATTGAATACTATCGTTGTATTGATCACATAAGCGACATTACGTACAGGGGAATATCTACAGTGTAACACTGTTAACAAGAAACCGCTGAAGACGGTAAGGCCGGATTGTCGGCAATTTGACCTTGAAAATCGACAAACCAAGGTCAAGGTCAAAGTAACCATAGAAATCAATAGAACTTGTTACTGGTTACCTTCAGGCAAAGTTTCAAGTGTGTAACCCTTTCCAGTGCTGAGATTGCCTCAACCTGAAACTTTAACCGATTTTGCCTCAACCTGAAACTTAACCAAAATGTTGACGGACACACAGACAGACGGACGGACAGACAGACGGACGGACAGACAGACATCGCCAATCTATAGACCGTAATTGCTAGAGCAATCCAGCCAAAAATTGTTGAAAGCAAATTAAAACACAATTTGCTGTGATATAACTATTAAAATATTGAAAGCAAATTAAAACGCAAGTTGATGTGATATAACTATAAAACTGTTGAAAGCGGAGTAAAACGCAATTTGCTGTGATATAACTATATAACTGTTGAAAGCAAATTAAAACGCAATTTGCAGTGATATCACTATAAAACTGTTGAAAGCAAATTAATACGCAAGTTGTCGTGATATAACTATAAAACTGTTGAAATCAAATTAAAACGAAAGTTGCCATGATATAACTATAAAACTTTTGAAAGCAAATAAAAACGCAAGTTGCCATGATAAAACTTTAAAACTTTTGAAAGTAAATTAAAACACAAGTTGATATAACTATAAAACTGTTGAAAGCAAATTAAAACGCAAGTTGCCGTGATATAACTGTTAAACTGTTGAAAGGGGAGTAAAATGCAATTTGCTGTGATATAACTATATAACTGTTGAAAGCCAATTAAAATGCGAGTTGCCGTGATATAACTATAAAACTGTTGAAAGCAAATTAAAACGCAAGTTGCCGTGATATAACTATAAAACTGTAGAAAGCAAATTAAAACGCAAGTTGCTGTGATGTAACTTTAACCAAAATGTTGACGGACAGACAGACAGACAGACAGACAGACAGACAGACAGACAGACAGAAGACAGACAGACAGACAGACAGACGGGCAATAGCAACATGAAGGTCAAGAGTTATCATGGAAATCAAAAGAACATGTTAGTGGCTACACACAGACCAATTTTCAAGTTTGTAGCTCTTTCCATGTCCGAGATTTTGCTTCAACCAAAAACTTTAACCAAAATGTTGACGGACAGACAGACAGACAGACGGGCAATAGCAAGGTGAAGAGTTATCATGGAAATCAAAAGAACATGTTAGTGGCTACACACAGCCCAATTTTCAAGTTTGTAGCTCTTTCCATGTCCGAGATTTTGCTTCAACCAGAAACTTTAACCAAAATGATGACGGACAGACAGACAGACAGACGGGCAATAGCAAGGTGAAGGTGAAGAGTTATCATGGAAGTCAAAAGAACATGTTAGTGGCTACACACAGACCAATTTTCAAGTTTGTAGCTCTTTCCATGTCTGAGATTTTGCTTAACCAGAAACTTTAACCATTTTGCCTAACCTGAAACTTTAACCAAAATGTTGACGGACAGACAGACAGACAGACGGACAGACGGACATCGCCAATCTATAGACCGGAATTGCTTGAGCAATCCGGCCAAAAATTAGATTCAGAAGATTTGTTTCGGTACCATAGGGTACCAGTGAAAGCCATTTTGTTATCGTTGGTAGCCTCCGACATACGAATTGTTAGCCTCATGGTATTTACTCTAACACACTACACGTCAGGTTAGCTCACTTGGCTTCTGAAGATAGCAATCCCTTGCAAAACTTGATGTAAGTGAGGAATTTGCAATATTTACATATTTCGAGGGAGAAATGTAATTATTTTTTTGTTTGATTTTTTAGTAAATCTCTCAGTTATGTGTCTTATCAATTCACAATCAAAATTGAAAGTATCAGTAAAGTGTTTATGACAAGGTTGATTGCATCGCCGTATTGATTAACAAATACTCGATTGTGATTAAAATTTCCATTTTCGACTTAGATCTCCTACTTAATTTCTTACTTATACTAGATCGATCACATAGTCTCGGACAAAAACAAATTTAAGTGTTTTCTAAAGCCATTCAAATAAAACAGCACAGCCATCTCGTGGCCATATATTTAGACTAACCATGATGATTTGGAAGCAATCTGGGGCAGGGTCAACTAGTGAACATTTCTACAAAAATAGTTTCCTGCCGTATTAGCCTGATTTCAACCCTCCTGATTATAGCCATAAAATCACGATTATGCACAGTTATTTATATCTAAATCACTCTAGCTTGAGAAAGATACGACATATTTAAACGTTTATACTATCTCAAAAGCACTTGATCTATAGTAAAGTTCACTTTCATATATAGACGTCTAGAAAAATATGTCGAAGTGTGTATCATTCAGTGAAATCACTGCGAAAGGGATATAAATCTGGCCGATATATATCGTTTAAATTATTGTTTTTTTCCTTCACAGTCTGCTCAAAGAATAAAAGTTGTGCAATTATCTATACCTTCTTTTAGATCTGGCTTTATCCAGGTGTGTTTCTTTGGGTCTGATATACAAAACGATTTTATAATAATTGCAACTACTATTTAATATGAAAAATGCCTATCGTTGGTTCAAGTCATTTAATGTTCTGGTCCTTTTAATCTCAAGTCTAGATACACATATCTACTTCATTGTATCTTTAAGTCGAGCTGTGCTCGGTTTTAAGACTCAGTATTTTCATAAATGGTGTTAACAACTCGGAAAAAAGGTAGCTCCGTAGTGACATATGACCAATTCTTTATGTTCATGATGTGTTACCTGTAATGTACTATACGATTAATGGCCACTTTATTTAAGTACATGATGCTTTACCAGACTTGTACAGTACGTTTTATGGTCACTTCTCCATGTACATGGTGTGCTACCTGGAATGTACATGGATGTGTTACCTGACATGTACTATATGTTTTATGGCAAGTTATGTATGTACATGGTGTGTTACCTGGAATGTACTATATGTTATATGGCCACTTTTATATGTAAACGATGTGTTACCTTGAGTGTACTATATGTAATATGTACATTTCTCAATGTTCACGAGGCGATACCAGGCTTGTATTATGCGTTATATGGCGACTTATCCATGTACATAGAGTGTTTCCTGGAATGTACTATATGGTACGTCCACGTCTGTATGTACATTGTGTGTTACCTGGAATGTACTATATGGTATATACAAGCTGCAAAGTCTCTTAAAACTCTTCAGTGTACGCAGATGTAAACGGGTAAGACCACTAATAAAAAAAATATATATATACAAGCTGCAACATCTCTTAATACGAAAAAAAACCATAAATGGGTTTTTTCGCTTATAGGTAACAGGTGTGAGATTTCTTTTTTTTTTTTTTTTTAATAACCCATGAAGCTTTCTGAAATGAAACTGGAAAAATCCATGGGGGCCGCCATTTTGGATATGTATAAAAAGCAGACGTAAAACACAGATTGAAAATTATTGTCGGCTTTTTTTTTTTTTTTTTTTTTTTAAATCGGTATTTTGGGTATGTATAAAATGAGCAGAAAAACACGGATTGAAAATCATTGTCGTCTTTTTAATCATTTTTTTTTAAATCGATATTTAAGATCATTTAAGTGCTGTGTTATGTTGGAATTAACATTTGTACGAAAAGTTAAAAATAAATGGAAATCTGTAAGAAATATGTTTGTCAAAAAAACGACAGCATTAGCCTTCTACGCCCGAAACTTAATTTTGACTGTATCGTAACCAAAGAAGGACGTGACGTCATTTCCGTTACACTTCATCTTGGCGTAACGTAAATGGAGCGACGTCCTTTTCCCGCAAAAAAATGGTATCAACATGAAAGACCCCAAATTCCTATACATGAGCTATTGACTCACTCATTCAAAGTATAATTATTTATCAAACATTGTGGCAAAATGATAACTTTCTCATAAGAAGCAATTGTTCTTGTGGCGACAATCTTTTTCCTAAATCGTCTGTTGCATAGGCCTCAGAAACCGTCTCTAATAGGGAAAGGGTTTAGCAGAAATGTGACCCCTTACATAATTTGTGAAAAAGGCAGTCGCCAGATGGCATCAGAAAAGGGCTGATCTATTTGTTTCCTTGCCATAATGCAGGTGATCGATTAAGGATCATCTTGGCCCTCATGTTTTAACCTCGTTCATTATAAATGTATTCCTTGATTTTCTGAAAGTCTTTACTTTATTATTTTCTGTTCAAATAATAGACAACAGCAATACGAATTCCAAATATGTTTTAATAATGCAAGAAACATGACATTAACATTATTATTGTCTAGTCAATTACTTATAAATCCTTTTTTATGGCCAAAGTATGCTCTTTAATTTTTGTTTATAATTATCTTGCGGTTTTTTCGTAAATAGGTAGCACCTATAGATATATTATTATTAAGGGTACGCAGATATAAACGAGTAAGACCCCTAATAACAAAAAATATATATACAAGCTGCAACATCTCTTAAGACTATTTAGTGTACGCATATGTAAACGAGTAAGATCCCTTATAATAAATATATACAAGCTGCAAAGTCTCTTAAAACTCTTCAGTGTACGCAGATGTAAATTAGTAAAACCCCTAATAATAAATATATACAAGCTGCAAAGTCTCTTAAAACTCTTCAGTGTACGCAAATGTAAATTAGTAAAACCCCTAATAATAAATATATACAAGCTGCAAAGTCTCTTAAAACTCTTCAGTGTAGACAGCTGTAAACGAGTAAGACCCCAAATAATAAATATATACAAGCTGCAACGTCTCTTAGAACTCTTAAGTGCACGCATATGTAAACGAGTAAGACCCCTAAAAATAAATCAATACACGCTGCAAAGTATAATAAAACTCTTCAGTGTACGCAGATGTAAACGAGTAAGACCCCTACTAATATATGTACACGCTGCAACGTCTCTTAGAACTTTTAAATATACGAAGATGTAAACGGGTAAGACCCCTAATAATAAATATATACAAGCTGCACTGTCTCTGAAGACTCTTCAGGGCACGTAGAGGTAAACGAATAAAACTCCTTATAAATATATACAAGCTGCAAAGTCTCTTAGAACTATTAGTGTACGCCTATGTAAACGAGTAAGACCCCTAATATATATATATATACAAGCTGCAAAGTCTCTTAGAAGTCGTGCACGCAGATGTAAACGAGTAAGACCCCTAATAATACAAATATACAAGCTGCAAAGTATCTTACAACTCTTCAGTGTACGCAGATGTAAACGAGTAAGAGCCCTAATAATAGATATACAAGCTGCAAATTCGCTTAAAACTCTGCATTGTACGCAGATATAAACGAGTAATACCCCTAATAATTTATATAAAAGCTGCATCGTCTCTTAGAACTCTTAATGTACGCAGACGTAAACGACTCGGACCCTACTAATTTATACATACAAGCTGCAAAGTCTCTTAAGTCACTTAACCCTTTCCCACATGCATCAACACTGCAGCAGAGGACTTTATTGACATACCCGAATTGTTTTTGTAAGTCCCTTTGAATGAAAGTACACTAACTGAATAAAGTTTAAAACATGGTGACAAGGGGTGAAATTGCTCGTTTTGAGTAAATTCTTTTTCTGTCTCCATGTTTTCAAAAATCCGTTTGCTGTAGAGGAGTCAGAAATCGTCTATATCAGGGAAAGGGTTAAGTGTGCGCAGACGCATTACGAGTCGGACCCGAATCGCTAGACAAACACATTCCATTCATTATTTGTATTTACCCTTTTCCACTAACAAACAATCTGCAACAGACGACTTTGAAAACATCCAGGAATAAGTAAGAGAAATTTTCTAAATGAAAGTTAAATTGTTGAGTAGTAATGAAAATATTGTCGCAAAAGTATGATTCACCTTTGAAAGAAATTAAATAACTTCAACATATTTGCTCTCGTGAATCTCCAAAATTTATAGGATTTCGATAGATTAATGACATTATAATCGTATAATAATAATTTGCTCTATTTTGGGAGAAAGATATGATAATAAACTTCGGGGGTTTTCCTCGTGCATTCTGATTTTTCGTAGTGTTTGTGAGAATCACTACTAATGTTTTGTCCTTAATCATGCATAATATCGATTTGCATGCTATGACCATATTCGAAGTAGATGGGAAATAAGTTTGGCTGGGTAATTTTCTATAAAAACAGAGTTAGATTGTTTGTAATAATTGTTTATATTTAAAGTTAAAATATTGTACTGAATTTTTGTGAAGGCAAAAGATGGTTTAATATCATAAAATGAACGTATATGTGTCTACTTGCTTTATAACCATAGCTGAGAAAATGCTCAATCTATTCGATCGTGTAAAATGTAAATTTCTGGATGGAATACCCTTTACGCAAAAGATTTACACGCTTTTAAAATGACATGTAATTTTCTCATATTATGTGTTCATAATGGAAATATATTGTCATTTATAAAGACGTTAAATGGTTTAGCTCAGACTCTTCTCCAAAATGTTCACTTCCTTTGAATAAGCATTTTGTTAGTATTTAGTTCATTTTCACATGTTGTAATGGTTTGTTACTCTGTCGATTTTACTTCCGTTGATCAGACATAGTTGAAAAGATAGTATGTCACATAAAAAAATCATAAATTCAGCTCAAAAGTCAAGGTCGCAAGTTCAGGTCTAAGGTAAAAAACTGGTAAAATAGAGCTTATCGATTCTATTATCTTTACAAAAAATCAGTGGAATTTCTAAAACTTGCCATGATTGCCCATCATTATAAAACGGTTTGGTAAAAATATACACAATTGCAGCTTAAAGGTCAAGGTCACAATTCAAGGTAAAATTTCCAAAAACTTGAGAAAATAGAGATTTTCCAAGCTAAAGTCCTGGCTCTATCTCATGACGCATCCTCATGCTTGGCTGTTTAATCTTTCAAGTCACGGACTGTGTCAACAATGTGTACTAATAAGCCAAATTATTTGAAGGTCAATTTTAAACCCTTACTGGACATTTCACATTGAATTGTGATATTGAACTTTGACCTTTGAGCTAAAGTTGTGAAATTGTATATGACGTTTTGTCTTATAATGATTAGCAATTGTGGAAAGTTATTTAAAAATCAAATTATAAATTGTAAATTTATAGCTGTAAGATTGTTAACTAATTATTTGCTTATTAAACGGCAAATAACTCGTTGTAAAAGAGATTGATTGAACATAGTTAACGTTTTTATAAATAACAATATATTTCCAATATGTGCAATGAATATGAATAAATTTCATCACCTTTTAAATGAGTGTACATATTTTTCGTAATGTTGGTCTTAAAACAATGCCATTTCACATGACCTTAGTGGATGTGAATATTGTTTCAGTTATGTTTTTGTATACATTAATTGTGTACCTATAACACAATTCAGTACAATATTTATTCATTTAATATAAAAATGAGTGCATTTAGTTCAAATTCAGTTTTCTTTATCCCATCGGCTTATTTTCCGTATATCTCAGAAATAGTCATTACATTCAGATCAATACTATATATAGGTGCTACCTATTTACGGAAACAAAGTAAAATGATTGCAGACAAAATTTAAGAGCATACTTTGGTCATAACAAATCATTTTAAAAATAGCTGACTAGACGATGATAATGTTTTTTCGTCATGGTATTTTTTTGCATTATAATTCGTGTAGCTGTCGTCTCTTTCTAAGAACAGAAAATGATAAAGAAAAGACTTTCAGAAAAATGAGGAATAAATTTATAATGAATGAGGCTTAAACATAAGGGCCAAGATGACTCTTAATCGGGCACATGCATAGTGGTGTAGAAGCAAATGTCTAACTGGTATAATCTGCGGAAATTTGTTCATTTCAGCCTTTTTATTTTGCCACCTGGTGACTATCTATTTAATCGTTTAATCGTCATTAACAGTTGATTTGTGGAAAGGACACAAACATTGGGCCACAAAAGTAAGAAGTATGTTAGCAAACAATTCATTTTTATATGCATGGGAAGTACCACTTAGTGGATTCCGAATAATTTCATAACAATCTTCAAACAAAGACTAATTGACAATTTTATCCAACAGTGGTCAAGTGATTAGAGAGAAAAACAAGGTTCTTACTTTATATAAAGAAATTAACCCGGACTTCGAATACGAGCACTATATAGATTTGATAAGTTTGAAATCAGACAAGAAAGTAATTGTGCAAATTCGCCTATCTGCTCATAATCCACACATACAGACTGGTCGATATGGGACAGGCAGGGTGGAGATAAACCAACGCCTTTGTGAAATATGTAATAATGGCGATATAGAAGATGATCTTCATTTTATTCTTACTTGTATTGTATATAAAGTAATTAGGACAAGATATTTAAGTAACCATTTCATTGATATACCTAGTGTACACAAACTGTGTGAATTGTTATGTTCTACTTACAAGTCAACGATCAATAACATGATCAGTTATATAAAATGCGCCTTTGTGATAAGAAGAAACTACTTATATACATGAACTGTTTATTTATTCTCTCTTGCACTTACAAATTCTGTATATAAATGTATGTTGTATAATGAGCTATATTAATATTTTTATCTGTATAAGTATTGGTTTGTATATGTGTATATGTGTGTTTATGTATACATGTATGTCTATGTGTATGTTTATACATGTTTATATATTTATATATTTGTATATGATTTAATGTGATATGGACGTATTATAGATGTTTTTATCATTATGACCTGAAAATAACTTGTAATCATGTATAGTCGAGAAACATCTTGTTTAACTCCAAATAAAAGTTGTGTTCTGTTCTATTCTGTTCTGTTCTATATTAACGGTATAAATGGCTAGGACAAAGTATGTAGGGGGTCACCTTTCTGCTTAATCATTTCCCTATAATAGATGTTTATTGACGTCTCTGAAGCAGACGACTTATGAAAATATTGTTACAAAAGGAACAATTGCTCATTATGAGCAATTCATCCTTTTGACACAATGTTTGATCAATGATTATACATTCAGGATATGAGTGGGCCTTTATGTATTTGTTGCGTAAGAGGTGGGATCAAGATTGACAAGTACACACACAGTCTGATCTGATCTAACACTACACAACGTATACATTTTATGACAATTGTGTGTGAGTAAATCTAGTACTCAGGTTTAGGAATTTGGGGTATTTCATGTTGATCCAACTATTTTGCGGGAGACGACGTCGCTCCATTTGACTTTACGCCAAACTGAAGTGTTACGCAAATGACGTGACGTCGTCCTTCGCTACGATAATGATCATGTTAGTCTTCATGTTCAATACTTTAAAGATGGACGCAGTATAGTTTGTGATTCAAAATATAACCTGAAAAAGGCCTTTGATCGAAATATTGAATTATAGAGTGTGTTTATTGTGATCTATGTAGGCTTAAAATACGGACATTACCCGTTGTTTACTGTAAAATGACTGTAAAAGTAAGAAGTTGTTTAGGTTTGGAATTAACCTCAAACATGTTTACATAAGAGCACACACTCATGAATTATACTTTCTTCCAAGATTTCAGGATTTTAAAACGGAGCCGTTCATGTACATTTTCATTCCGGAATTGTATCGCATTATGTCGGTTAGAATCGTTAACACAAATATATTAGACCTAGTGACTATATTTTTAATCGTTTAATCGTCATCAACAGTTGATTTGTGGAAAGGACACAAACATTGGGCCGCAAAAGTAAGAAGTATGTTAGCAAACAATGGATTTTTATATGATAAGTTGATAAGTTTATTGATAAGTTAATTCATTCAAATTCCTTTAGACTTCCAGCCTATGAGGATACATGTTATATACACTGCTGACTGATAGTAACACAAGAGAGCAAATAAACAAACATACATATTTACAAAGTTCCTTGCTGCGAAATATAAGTAATGTTTTCATAAGTTTGCCTTTAACCGCCGTCAACATCTTCGCTTGGAGATGTTTGAAATATGATACAATAGACAGTTACAACAACAACAATGTGACAACAAGAGAAACAGCCTATTTGGACCAGTTCTGCTCTTTTCACAATGTCCCTATATCAGCAACGATTGATTTATATACGTTTCAATATGTCTAACACTAACTACGATAACTGCAATAGTCACACACATGTATATATGTACCATTAATACCCAAGCGGAGAAGAGAGCAACCCGAAAAAACAAAACATATATATCTGCATACAACTGTGCGCATTTACTTATATGATTGGTAAGAATCGGCCCTTTGAAAATCGTGAAAACATGTATATATCTATGAACCTTAAGAGAAACGTAGGAAGCTATCGCCGACACGCTTTTTACCTTTTCTAATTTAACACTTTCTTGTCATGTTTAACCATTAGTCTAATTTCAACGAAACGAAAATTGGAGCTGTGACAAAGGTTTCAAAGTTTAGTTTTGTTGAACATTTAGATAAAATTGCATACACAATGATTATCGAAAATATGAATGCATTGTCAAACACGAGAAGATACACCCTTCCGGTATAAATAGCTGTGCTCTGTTATATTTATTTAGACAGACTCGATAATCATTGGAAAATGTTAAAATTAATATACACATGTGTTGCGGATAAAGTATTCTGAACAAGAACAAAGGTAAATTTTAATCTGACTAGGTACGTATTGTAATATGCTTAAATATTTATTAAGAGTGTATCTCATATTAATGTAGTTGAATAAAACATCACATTCTATACTAAGGCAATGTTTGTTTGATATCGAAAGCTTTCGGAAAAACATTTATGTTAATTAGTATTTTGATAAACATGTTCATAGCGTAATGTAAATGCTTTGTATATGAAAATGCCTAAATTTATAGTTACAGTTTTGCTTGGGGAATTGAATAATGCCACAAGTTTCTGCATATTTGGTTTATTCCAAAAATATTTTTTAATATATTGCTTTCTTATATCAACATACAAAACGCATTCTAAAACAAAGTGATATTCGTGCTCTAGCCAGGAGCATGCTTTGCAAATTCTATCATTAACTTGTGTAGGGTTATGTCTGTTCTATCTACCTGCTTCTATCTCTAGTCTATAAGAGGCTACTGTTAGTCTAGCAAATGCATGACGAATTTTGTCAGAAGCACAATGATTTAATAATTTTGAAATTAAAGAACTGATATTTCTGTAAAACAATGCCCTAGATGAACTAGAACCCTGTGCTAACCACACATGATTAAAACTAAGTTTGCAAAGAATATCACGTAATAGAGAAGCCCAATTAACAACATTATTATTATTTTCAATATCACTTAACAAAAGGTTGTAGACTTTATATATTTATGTTCAGTACAGTTTAAAATTTTGAACCAAAACTTGATAATAATGAAATATCTGTTACAAATAAGTGGTCTTCTGCCTAGTTCTCTATAAACAAAATAATTTGGTGTTGTTTTTTTCACACCAAGTAAACGTTTATAAAATTATAAAAAAAAACACTTTTTCAACTGCCTCTGCTTTACTTAATCCCCAAACTTCGGACCCATAATTCATTATTGGAAGAATCAATTTGTCTAATAATTCGAGTTTGTGGTTTACGGTTATAGTTGTAAACTTGTAAAGATATTTATTCATCAGCCCTGTGTTCCATAGTAAACACAACGTAAACACGTTTTGTCTATGGAACGGAACGAAACCTACCTGTATTATGCATGTACTCCCGTCAAACAGGTTTGGTTTACCGACTAATGCACGGATTATCGACGAAACCTATATAGGTTTCGCAAAACAGGTTTTGGGTTTGGTGACTATGGAACACAGGGCTGGAATATTCCCTTCAAAGCCTGACCCGCAAGAGTATATTGGGCGTCTGAAAACGAGCCACCAGATGTAAAAACTATGCCCAAATCAGAAAATGTCTTCACTGTATCTATTTCATAACCATTATATGTAAAAAAGGAATGTCATTTGGTAACCTTTCACGTCTTTTAAATACCATAATTTTTGTTTTGGATGTGTTTACAGATAGTTTCCATTTACAACAATAATCGTGCAACACGTGAAGACTTTTTTGTAAAGCTGATTGCGAATTAGCAAATAATACTATATCATCCACGTATAATATAAAAACTTAAAACATATTTATATCTATACCCTCGACCCCATTTGGAATGAACATATCTTTCATATCGTTTAGAAACATTGCAAATAGAAATTGGGATAAACATTCACCCTGGCGTACTCCAAGTGAGCAATCAATCTCGCCACTTAATTGATTACTATTTTTGACCTGTGACTTCACAGCTGAATACATCGATTTAATAATGTCAAAAGTTTTACCTCTGATTCATAGCTTGAGTAGTTTGAACCATAGATTATCCCTAACAACATAGTCAAAAGCTTTTGAGAAGTCAATAAATGCGCATTATAATTGTCTGCCGTTATTTATATAATGTGATATTAATCCGTGATGGACAAAAATTTGATCAACTGTTCCCATATTCGATCGAAAACCAGCTTGCGATTCAACGTAAACTCCATATTGTTCGGCCCAATCTACCAATCTGTTATTAAGTATTTTTGAAAATAGTTTTCCTAACATACTGAGGAGAGTAATACCTCGACAGTTTTCAACATTGTTTATTAAACCATCGAAAGGTACGACATGTCCCATGGACCAAGTATCTGGAAAGTGACCTATGTCGAATATTTTGTTAAACAATGGGTATAGTACACGTAGGAGAACAGACTTACCATGTATTACAAATTCATTCAAAAACATATTTGGACCGCCCGATTTATTAGTTTTCAAATCTTTGATACATTTTTAAGATTTCATCTTCATTTATAGTGTGATTTAATTCACGAAACATTATGTTCAATTCATTGCTTTCGTACTTTTCAATAAAATGTAAAATATCATCATCCGGGTTGTAAAACCGACTATCTGCATTATTAACCGTTTTGAAGTATTGTTCAAATATATTTAAATCAATATTCGGCTTTTTTTATTCCTGCTCCTTTTTTCAACATATTCCAATATAGTTTTGCATTTTTGTACCTTGCATGTACAAACCTTTCGGTTTCGTTTTTATTATATTCATAACGAGCTTTTCTTAACGATGCCTTGTACTCCGATCGGGCCTTCACCATATTGATTCTGTTTAAATCGTTTTTATTAATCTGTACCTATTTAACATGTATAAAAAAGTGCATCTCTTATCAAAACAGTTATCATTAAACCAAGAATAATTTATGTTTCTGCTTGATTATCATATTTTTAATTTTTGTATAAAGGTGAAACAACATCGTGAAAAATATTTGAAAAATATTCAATACAATTATCAATGTCAACACAGTTTGTACTTCTATCAACCTTTAAAATGAACTCGTCCATTCTATATATGCTTTCATCACTCCTTAACCTGTGTAAATATTCATCCTTCCAATTATCCTTCCATACATACTTACCCTTTACACTACTATATGAGCCTTCTTGATTGTCATTTAGGTTACAATTTTCTTCAAAATCAAAGGTAAAATTAATCAGACAATGATCAGTTAATATATTCGGCTCACAGACCTCAACATTTGAAACATGATTTAGCAGATTCTGAGTTGTTATGACATAGTCAACCACATTGAAACCATTATGGCCTACAAAAGTGTATTTGCCGACTCCTTTAACTACTCCACATCTACCATTTAGAATGCGTAAACCCGTCTCTTTACAAACATCTAATAAGCGATGACAAATAGGCATTCGTTTTACCTTTATCTTGTGAAAATCTAGTACACCCTGGCTAAGTTCATGACGAACTCAGTGAGGGTAAGGTCGGGGGCACGTGTATCGATGGCGCATGCGCAGACACTTGGTTCTCGTGAACGCAGATCTCATCTCTGGAGACAAAATTAAAAATGGAAGCCTCCGTGTTGTATCCACTTATTTCATTATCGACAACAGAAAGCTCGTTTTCTTGTTGTCTAAATTACGGCTCGCAATTATTTGCAAGGCCCAATTAAACAAATCCTTATTTATCTGCCTTACAAATAAAAACCTTACTGATTACGGAACTCAGAGGTTCGTATTCTAGGATTATTTACACACCAGCATCAATAATTGCCACCCTCCGCCATTTTGGAACTCTTCTAACTCTCGCTTGAAGCAGGGTTGCAAATAGTCGGGGTCAGAAGTTCATATGACGTCACTAGAGTTAAAACTCTTGCCGTTCATGAGGAACCCGTGTAACCTTAGTCGAACTCGGGTTCGTCGTGAACTTAGCCCCTGTGCCATTAATATAATCATCGTAAAGCAATTGCATGTGTTGACTATTTTCGTCTGCTACATAATCTGGTAAATCGGACGTACGACTATTCATGTCCTCACAAAGTAAAAGTCATTTTCACATTTCATGTTAGATGAAGCAATGAAATATGTTAATCTATTAAAGATATTCGACTCTATCATACCTTGTCTGCTACTGTCGTCCGGTACAACATAGCACAGACAAAATAATATGTCATTTGGTAATGAAAACTTTGATCATTCAATTTTAATACATAATATATCATCTGAACTATGAAAAACTAGCGTATTGTCAGTAACAAGGTTATTTCTAATATACACTATTACCCCACCTGAGTCTCTTTTACTGGTTTTCTTCTTTATCGTCCTATTTAACACAAAATGCTCAAAGTTTTCTACATGCAAAATCGTCAAATTATTTGACCAGGTTTCTGTAAAAAGGACAATATCACTGTATTCAAAAAGTTATTTAAATCGTTTTCAATTTATTTACCCTTTTTGTCACTAAACCTTAAAATGTTTAATAAAGCGCATCTCAACTGGATCTTCTCCACAACAACCTACACTGTGTCACCTATAATTGCACTTGGGGTTATTTATAGTTTTCTTGGAAAACCTTATCTCCTCACGTGATTCATTGGTGTCACAAGACTTACTACTTTTACTCGATGTGTTGTACGCTTCTTGGGACAGTTCATCACGAGCAATGTGTGTATTTTGAGAGACAGGGGATTCCCGGGAATCACCATCACGTACACGTGAAATACTGGAATTATCTCTTCGATATGGTGTAGCAGAATTAGACCGTCCTGTATATCTCGCTTTGGTTCTGGATACATGACTTCGACCTTGTTCTTTAAATGAATCAATGTAAGAGTTGTTTGAACTATTTTGTGGTGTGTCCATTTGAGGGATATGTAGAGTGGCCGTTTCTTGTATAGGCTCCTTCGAATATGTACTTCGATATGTATGGGAAGTACCGCTTAGTGGATTCCGAAGAATTGCATAACAATCTTCAAACAAAGACTAATTGACAATGTTATCCAACAGTGGTCAAGTGATTTGAGAGAAAAACAAGGTTCTTACTTTATATAAAGAAATTAACCGGACTTCGAATACGAGCACTATTAAGAGTTGATGAGTTTGAAATCAGACAGGAAAGTAATTGTGCAAATTCGCCTATCTGCTCATAATCTACATATACGGACTGGTCGGTATGGGACAGGCAGGGTGGAGAGAAACCAGCGACTTTGTGAAATATGTAATAATGGCGATATAGAAGATGAATTTCATTTTATTCTTAGTTGTTTTGTATATAAAGTAATTAGGAAAAGATATTTAAGAAACTATTTCATTGCTAGACCTAGTGTACACAAACTGTGTGAATTGTTATGTTCTACGGACAAGTCAACGATCAATAACCTGATCAGTTATATTAAATGCGCCTTTGTGATAAGAAGAAACTACTTATATACATGAAATGTTTAATTATTCCCTCTTGCACTTACAAATTCTGTATATAAATGAATGTTGTATAATGAGCAATATTAATATTATTACCTGTATTAGTATTGGTTTGTATATGTGTGTATGTGTGTTTATGTATACATGTATGCATGTGTATGTATGTATGTATGTTTATATATTTATATATTTGTATATGATTTAATGTAATATTTATGTTTTTATTATTATGTCCTGAAAATAACTTGTAATCATGTATAGACGAAAAACATCTTGTTTAAGTCCAAATAAAAGTCGTGCTCTGTTCTGTTCTGTTCTATTTAAACGGTATAAATGGCTAGAACAAATTATGTAGGAGATCACATTTCTGCTTAATCATTTCCCTAGAAGAGATGTATTTTGACGCTCTGAAGCGAACGACTTATGAAAATATTGTCACAAAAGGAACAATTGCTTATTATGAGCAATTCATCCTTTTGCCACAATGTCTGATCAATGATTATACATTCAGGTATAGATATGTTATCGCCTTGACAAGTAGTTTTCAAATGTTATGTTTATGTATAGGAATTACCAAACCTGGAAGTATATGAGTGTTTTTGCGTATGTTGCGTATGAGGTGGGATCAAGATTGACCAGTACACACACAGTCTGATCTGATCTAACACTACACAACGTATACATTTTATGACAATTGTGTGTGAGTGAATCTAGTACTCATGTTTAGGAATGTGGGGTATTTCATGTTGATCCAACCTTTTTTGCGGGAGACGACGTCACTTCATTTGACTTTACGCCAAACTGAAGTGTTACGCAAATGACGTGATGTCGTCCTTCGCACGATAATCATCATGTTAGTCTTCATATTCAATACTTTAAAGATGGACGCAGTATAGTTTGAGATCTTAAACATAACCTGAAAAAGGTCTTTGACCGAAATATTGAATTATAGAGTGTGTTTATTGTGATCTATGTAGGCTTCAAACACGGACATATTACCCCGTTGTTTACTGTAAAATGACGTGCCTCTATATCACTTTGTCAGTAAAGTACGCTACATTCAAAATCTTGGTTCGGACGTAGTATTGCTGTCGTCTATTATGACGAACGGGAAAATATATTTCATACTCTGTCCCATTTTGTTTTTACGTAAAAATATTAGTTCTCTAGAAAATTACATTTTTCTAAAAGTAAGAAGCTGTTTGGGTTTGGAATTAACCTCAAACATGTTTACATAAGAGCACACACTCACGAATTATACTTTTCTCTAAGATTTCAGGATTTTAAAAGCGGAGCCGTTCATGTACATTTTCAGTCCGGAAATGTATCGCATTGTGTCGGTTAGAATCGTTAACACAAATGTATTAGACCTATTTAAAGGTTGGGTATCATAAACAAGCCGTGGTGAGATAAAATGTACATAACGACGATTTTGAAAACATACGCTGAACAAATGTAGTATATAAAAATGAAAGAAAGTTTAATTATTGCATAGAGGAATGAACAACTTCACATTTTTTAACGATGTTTTCATAAGTCGGCTGTTACAAATGCGTTCAAACGTGTCTGAGGGAAAGGGATAAAGGAACAGTGCCAAAAGCAAATTAATCTTTTACAATTTAATTAAAAAATATAATGTCGTCCAAGTTGGCGTGTTGCTATTCCATGTATACATACATTTCCAAAGACCTAAACTAACACAGATGCGATACTGCTACTTATCAAAGAATAAAAGTGACGAGAAGTCTCTCAGAGAACGAGGTAACAGCAGGTGCACGATATCTGTCAACAAAACCAGCAGGGAGACGCATTGTTTACGTGATAACAAATTGCGATAAGTCATAAAAATAACAATTTGCAACCTTAGAGTCAGTCTACCAAATGTATTGTTTTAGATTTTGATTTTTGTATATATGCTTTCCTAATATATTAAATATGATAACAAACGTATATCTAGTGAGGAATTGATATTTTCTGTTCATTAGAGTATAGAGTGTTTACTGCATTATTTTCTGATTAATACAATTAGATCTACAGTTTTATTTTATGTCTCTGGCGTTTCTAAATTTGATCAATTGTCATCGAACTCACTTTGTATATGTGTACATTCACCAAAATCCTACTGCACTAGAGATACCGGTAACTACCACCAGTGGAACATTGGTTTCTGGTTAGCTAATTGTTACGTCCAGTTATGTTTCAACAATCATTCTATTATAGCAGTGCTTTGTTGCTAAACGACAACGTCTCTAGGGTTGTAACTATGTTATATATGTTTTACTCTGTCCAACAACATGCAGCAGCTTTTCGACGTATCTGCATCACATGAGTGTGACAATATTATGGCCTAAGGCAAATTTGAAAAGAGTTCTAGAGGTTTTCCTGTATGGTATCGGTGTTTTCAAAGACGGCTGTGGAACCTTGGTTTTATGATTGTTTTATTTGGATTTAACGCCATTTTAATAATTTACAGCCATATCACGGAGACAAGTCACTTCTTGTGTATTTCCATGCTTTCTCACACCTGCCTTGTGTTCCATAGTAAACACAACATAAACAGTTTAAGCTATGCCTATCAAACGGAACGAAACCTACGTGTTTTATGATGGAAAACAGGTAGAACATGTTTGGTTAACCGACTAAGGAACGGTATATCGACAAAACCTATATAGGTTTCGCAAAACAGGTTTTGAGTTTTGTAACTATGGAACACAGGGCAGTTCTCCTCAAAATAGTTTCGAAGCAACTGGCTGCTTTTTAACACAGATTGTTAGTGAATGACATTTGAATGACACATGATGCAACTGGCTGTTTTTCCACATAGATTTAGCCCACTGGTGGAAGACGAATGACGCATGTCGCAATGACTTTTGTCAAACGTCGAAAAGAAAGTTGGCCGAGCCGGAATTCGAACTCACGACAGCCCGCGTCGTTACCGACTGAGCTACCAGGACTCGACTCAAATAAACACAAATATATAAACTATCAATAAATAAAAGTATACTTATTGACATGAGTTGAAAACATTGCAGTAAAGAGGATATGACTTATTGTGAGCACTATGTGTTCAAAAGCTGCAGAAGCGTCAAAATATGTCTACATGTAGGAAAGGGTTAAAGTAAGTATCGTATATCATTCTTTACTCTTATTTATTATTTGCAACCTTCTTTACTGTTAGTTGTTGCACAATGGGCATTGAAAATTCCGTCAAAAGGATTATATTCCAATTTTAGAGAAATTGTTTACGAAGGGTTATGTGTGCCTTAAAGTAAGAATAATTTAAAAGTCGATCAGAAACTGTAAACTACAGAAGAAGAATGTATTTCGATGTGATCACTGCGGCGAAGGGTTTGGTAATCCATTCATTGAACATATTAAACGGCGCGATGTATCCTTTTTTATCTGCAGCAAAACAATTTGACAAAATAAGTAACTGCTCATTATGAGCGCATTCATTATTTGCCAAAATGTATAACTGTCTTCAATAAATATACTTTTATTTATACATATTTACCATATTTGGCCTAGTTTTTTTTCAAAGTCATCTGTTGCATATGTTTGATATGTGGGAAAGGGTTAACAAAACATTGCACATGCGCATTACGATACTCTCAACGATAGATATTTCGAGCAATAGTTCACAAACCAGATTGGATACATGTAGTTATGAATTTTGATTAGAATAGTAGCTGCAAAACTGAATCAACATCTTACGAAAACAACGAAGTAAGCGTTTATAATTATCTTATTCTATTTTATAAATACATATAGCCTGCATCGTCTAGTGAATTTAACTGCAATAGGTTTCAATATTTTTTTATTTTTTGTCCTTATTTACTTCAATGTTTAGATAGCAATCAGTATAAACACGAAATTTAATGTCATATAGTTTTCTTACTGAATTAAAGTAATTTTCAGTTTAGCAATCTACACAGCATTATTTCTAAGCAACTGGCTGGCTGCTTTTCTACATAGACTGTTATTGCAATTGTGGAAGATTTATATGCGAAAAGTTTAGATACAGATTAATCCGCGTATCTGTGCAATTTGATCTGGTTATGCACAGTTCGTCAATCAGACGTAGAAGCAACTTTTATAAAGCTGTATCCATTTGGATACTTAGCAGACAGGCGTATTTTCACATGTATAATAATTACTTTAGGTTTATTTTACTGGAGCTCCTGATCAACATTCATTATCTAAAACGAGTGTTTGAATTTTAAATGTTAGATAATTACACACTATTGAATGATGACTTACGGAACACTACATTCATTTGTAATGATAAATTATTACAGACTGTTCGATAAAGGCTTACCGAACACTACGTTCATGTTTAATGATGAATTATTACACACTATTGCATGATGGCTTAACGAACACTGCATTCATGTTTAAGGATAAGTTATTACACACTTTTGAATGATGGCTTACCGAACACTACATTCATTTTTAGTGATAAGTTAATACACACTATTGAATGATAGCTTACCGAATACTACATTCATTGTTAATGATAAGTTATTACACACTATTGCATGATGGCTTACTGAACACTACATTCATTTTTGGAGTTGATTTTTATTTTGATATTCAAGACATTTTGGAAAAAGATATCGCTCGTTTCTTTCAATTTATTCTCTTTGCTTTTTGTTCTAAAGTCATTAGCTGAACTTCGCCGAATATTGTATATATCAGAGAAAATGTTCAATCGCATGCAGTGTCATAAAGATATCACGTGTATAAAATACATACCTTCCGTAATACCACATTCATAAAGTCGTCTGCTTAGAAAACATCGAAAGTAAACAATTAGAACATCACAAAAAGTAGACGACTTATGATACAAAGTTTAAACCGTTGTAAAAACATGATAAATCGCTCGTTTGAGCAATTATTAATATATTCAATATAAATAGATGTTTGTAAAGTAGTCATTTGCAGACGCTTCTAAGACCGTCATTATCAGGGAAAGGGTTAACTCAGATTTAGTTACATTACTGTACTTATTTTATATTAGACTGTTTTAGAGATATGCGATTCAATTTGTTTATGATGTAGTTTGTTTTTATATATGTATTAGTCATATTTACTAACAGCAAAATCATTATTAAGCAACTGCATGTGACAAAGGTACAATTTGGCATTTCTGAACAGATCATCTTATTAACCAGGTTATTCTTATCAAAAGTATGATAATTTAAACAGTATCAACCTTTTCTCGCTATGATATACATAGTCGATTTTAACAACATAAAAGCTATTATATTAACATCGAAATTTAAGACAATTTTTCAACATACAAAACATACACATTGAAAACATCTTGGCATAAATAAAACCTCCAGAACTCAAATCATAATTATTAAATATACTATATTATCATTTGATACACTTGAAAACATTGTGGCAAATGCATAAATTGCTCATTATGAGTAATCGTCTGTATGTGAGAACAGATTAGAAAACAGTGTAAGTCATAGGAAATTGCTCAACCTGAATACGGGATAACTTTGAATATAAATCAAACCTAGACCCCTAATATCGCTTTCCGCTGAGCTAACCGTTGAAACGCATATGTCAGGACTCGTACGTTCTAAATCAAAGTCTTAGAATTCAGAACTTGGAAATTTGGCAACGGTCTATACAGTTTGGACGTTTATTCCTCGAACGACCATCAACTCCGTTTACAGTACACAAAGCCTGCTTCGCACGAGCTCATTTTAAGCTAACACAATTATAAATCAATGTTTTTTTAATTACATCATAATGTGTTTTAAGAGAAACGAATTAAATAATGTCGGATTGGGGAGGAGACGGCAAAGACTGATCAGAGGATGATTCTTGCCCCCACCTGTTTAATAAGAAAAACGACATGTTAGGGTTCTTTTTTTTTTAGTTTAAACATATTTAATTCTCATATATTTTTACATAGTAGGTTACATCAAGAAATATACAATGGAGAAATGGATTGGACTGAAAGCTCATAGCTTATTGAAGGTCGTCTCCAATAAAGATTGATTTACAGGAAGCACGGTGAATATTTAACATGTGCAGAAAATATCAGCTTACTTAAGCTTTGTAATTTATAATACAAGAAACAGATACATAAAAGAGAGTGGAGAGAGAGAGCAAGGAATGAGAAAGAGGAAGAAAGAGATAGATGTAAAGAGAGCAGAAATAGACAAAGGAGGGTGGTGCGCGTACGGGAGGCTAGTTAATGTATATATGTCGATTATCCATACCAAATACAATATAACATAAAAAGATACTTAAAAAGTTGCAAGTTAACAAAAAAGCAATTAAGGAAAAGGGTGAATTATCGTGAGCTAAACCTTTTGGTTCCGATTATAAATTGTTGGACTGATTGAAAAATAGCATTATTTTCTTCGATTGATGAGTTTGGATTTCCGTATAACAACGTATCAAGCCTAATGTTTTGAGGAAGTTCTCTTAGCATGCCATGTCTCCTATCGTTATAGCGGGGACATTCAAGTAGGTAATCTAATGTATTTTCAATAATGCACAAAGGGGAGAATCAACAATATTTCTGAGAAAAAGATGATGGTTGAGTCCACTACATTGTGTTCTTAATCGGGTATGCAATACCTGAAAATACCTATCCCCAAGGTAATAATATAGAGGTGGTTTCCTATTTTCTTTGTTTAATAATAGTTTAAAAGATCTTACTGATTCAGCATTTTGTATTTCGGGAGACAATGTATTCCATTCTCTTATTGATGATGGAAGAAACGAATTATAGTATAGTGTTGTTCTAGAGTGGATTGTTTGTAAGTCATCAGAGTTTTTTAAGGAATATTGAGAATTTTAACCTACCATAGTTGGGACTTTATTAGATAAATATGCTGGAGTTAGATTGTTTTTTATTTTATACAACATGATCAACTTGTGTTTAGTTCTTCTATTTTCTAAAGATTCCCACCTCACTTCATTGTAAAGATCACAAATTGAAATAAGTTTAGTAGCTCCGGAAACAATTCTCGCTCCTTCATGTTGTATCTTTTCTAATCTATCCTTATCGTTTTGATTACAGTTATCCCAAACGACATCTGCATATTCCAAAATAGGTCTTATGAAAGAAAAGTAAATAATTTCAAGGGAGTTTCTATTCAAAACAAATTTCAATTTTCTCATTATGTTGATTCTTTTCCAAGCTTTAGCCGCTACATAATCAATATGTTCGTGCCACGTGCAATCAGAAGCAAAATTAAGACCTAGATGTTTATGTATATTAACCTCTTTTATCGGCTGGGTATGCATATATAAGGGATCGTGTGCATTTCTGTTACGTTTGCGCGAGAAGAGAAGAGTTTCAGATTTGGAGGGATTAAAATTAACTAGCCATGTATCAGCCCAATTGGATATTTTAACTATATCAGTCAATAGATTGGAAGTTGCTACTTGCGGATTTTGTACTATAACAAACAGACTAGTATCATCAGCAAAAAGACGGATACTGCTGTTTATTTCCGATGTAATATCATTTATAAAGATTAAAAACAGAAGAGGACCAAGTATCGAACCTTGGGGTACCCCAGAATCAATAGCTGCCCAGTCCGATTCGACTCCAGGAAGTACAACACGTTGCCTACGGTTAGATAAATAACTTTTGAACCAAGAGTAGAGTGATTCTGTAATACCAGCGCTTTTAAGCTTTTGGAGAAGTCCCTTATGCCACACCTTATCAAACGCTTTACTTATATCGAAAAATACAGTTCGGACCTCCAAACCATCGTCCAGAGCTTTACAAAAAGTATCATACAAGAAGGTCAGTTGGTTTACTGTGGAATCACCTGGAACAAAACCTGACTGTGCGCTAGTGAGAAAGTGTATATCTTGGAGATGGTTAAAAACATGTTTAAAGATTAGGCGTTCAACACCTTTTCAATGGTATTGAAAAGTGAGATAGGTCTATAATTGTTAGGTTTAGTATTATCACCACTTTTAAAAACAGCGGTTACGTGCGCCTCCTTCCAACAGTCTGGCACAATTTTACAAGATAGAGACTTATTGAAAAGTGTACATAATGGCCCAGAAAGTTCGATAGAAGCCTCACGCAACATTGTATTACTTATACCATCAGGACCAGATGCTTTCCCAATTGGCACATTTTTGAGAATATCAACTACTTCTGGGGTTGTTAAAACTATAGAGTCGATTACTTTGTCAGGCATAAGTGGTTCTGGCACATTCTTGCCGAGATCATTTAAACAGTTTTGTGATCTAAAATAATCATTTAATACATTAGCCTTTTCCATATCAATATTTGATAATCTATTTAATTCCTCATTATAAAGTGGTGGAATGTTTTGTTTATTGGTTTTTGATATAAATGTTTTCAGTGTTTTCCACCAATCATTTTGACTAAGGTTATTTTGCTTATCTTTTAATTTTCTTGCAAGGTTATTAAACTAATTTGCTTTAGCTTCACGTAGGTCAGAGACTACCTCATTTCTTAATTGTTTGAAAGAATACCAATCATGATCATACTTAGTTATCTTTGCTTTTTTGTATGCGCGTTTTTTTTGTTTGATTTTATGTTTAATACCACTATGTATCCAAGGGATGTCGTCAGGGTTTACAACTACAACTTTGTTTGGAATGTTTCGATTTGCTATCTCGAACAAGCTATTTGAAAATTTAGATGCATGATCATGAATGTTATTCGTTTCAAGTTCTTCCCAGTTAAAATTTCTAATATCAGCGCGAAAACTTCCGAAATTAGCTTGGTCATATTTCCACACCCTACGTTTAAATGATTTCCGCTTATACGAATGGTGTTTAAAGACTACATAAACCGGGCAGTGAAATCGTTGCTGCTGATTAAGAAAGGGCTCACTAGCACCTGATGTAAGGATATCATTGGAGGAGGACACAAGGATCAGATCTATAATCGAAGAACTATTTTCTGTAAAATGTGTTGGCTCTTGAATCATTTGTGTCAAGGCAAATTGTTGACATATCGATTCAATTTTACGAGCAGACATAGGGTTTAGTAAATTGTAATTAAAATCTCCAGTAATAATAATGTTTTTTAAATTAGTATCTCGAGCGAGCGATATAGAATCTTGTATTAAACTGTATGTAGTGGAATCTGAATTCGGTGGAGGTCTATCAAAAACGCCTAGTAGTATATTTTTAGACTTACTAACAATTATTTCAATCCATATACATTCAAGATTATTAATTTCAAGATCGTACCTACGTTTAAAATGTAAAGTATCTTTAACATAGACCATGACTCCACCGTGACTATCGCCTTGTCGGTCTTTCCTAACTGGTGAATAAAATGACCCAATTTCTAGATCATTTGTATCTACGGAGTCGCTTAACCATGTCTCAGTGAAACATAAAATATCAAATTCATAGAGTTCCGGACCGATTAAATCGTTTTTGGTAGCTATACTTTGAACGTTATAGTGGACTATTGAAAAATGTTTGGATAAAACAGGCGAAGGTATCTGCTCTTGAGAGGAGAAACTTACATTAGCAGACTCGTTGGACTCTTTAAATGGACCAGGATGCGGATGTATATCTCCTGACAAAATGAGCAAAAATACAAGAGACACATTTGTTATAAGTGTTTTAAGTACTGAGCATATTCTTGGAATTGTCAGGACTTATGAGAACATAACCTAATGTTTACGAGTAACCGCCACAGGGCTATACTACAAGCTAAATGTAACATAACAACCTCTCCGCCACCAAGGATATAAAAAGAATGAAGAAAAGATTAAGAGAAGACATATAAACAAAGATATAAATGCATACGAGAAAAATAGGATCGAATATGGGTCAAATTATAAATCAATGGGATCTAAAGCCTCAAAAATAAAAAAGGCATACATACATATAATGTACATATAGAACATCAGACAGTTACAAGTTTCAAGTTGTAGGATGTAAATTTTAAAGTTTTATTATATATCCTTATAGTTCAATTTTAGGCTATAGCATTTATATAGAATAAGAGGATGCATGACTTGTAAAAAGGTCTAACATCTCCACAGTTCTAGTATAGGCTATAACATTTACAAATATAATCGGAAGCTATTTGTTGTAGATTTTGGATAAAATTGCATGGCAGATCTTCAATGCTGCAGATAGACACATGCCAGTAATATTTCAATATGTTAATGGCCAGTTAGCAGTTATTCAAACACGCATGTGAATATATACTGATACTTAATAACAATCCAGGTCTTCAATACTGCAGACGATTTATTGCCAAGGATATTTCAAATTGCTTTTGAGAGCATAGCCATTATAAGTATAGCAATTCAAACACGCACATGTATATATACAAACACTCTTATACTCCACATACAGGCATATATATATATATATATATATATATATATATATATATATATATATATATACATATATACATGTACATGCATACATACACACATGTATCTATACACATATACCAACACCAATACATAAATGAATGTAAGCATGTAGGAAGACATGCACGCGTGAGCATAGGATTATACAAGCCTCGTTATCAAGACGAAAAAGCAATACCTTTTCATAATCGTCCATGTAATCTAAATTGTGAAAACAACAGGTATCCACACAAAATAACGGTAACAAAAGGTTGGTACAATAGCAATCATCATACAGTAAGTCACTCAAGCATGATACACAAATATCTGTACTGCGCCAAAAAGATTGCGCGACTTCTATATAAACTTGTGTAAGTCTTTGTTTACCATGATCCTATGGCGGCGCATATCACTGTCCAGAACAAAGATATTACCATCAGATGAAAACGCAGCCTTTATTCTACCAGGTTAGGGTTCTGTGGTCCACTCATGGGAGCATAAGGCTTTAGAATCCGAGAGTTGTATGTATGTACGGAAAGAGTTATGTGTTGTTGTCGATTAACATGTACAATGTAGAAAAGGAAAAATAAACGGTTTCACTTAGTTTCTCTAGCCTAAAATGTATATGGTGTTGTTATATATGTAAATGTGTTTAACGTAAGTATGTAAATGATTTATGTTCGTTTGAAAGCATTGAATTAGAACACTTAGCTTTTTATGTTCTATCAAGAAGTCGTAAATATTAAATTGGACAGGTCATAATACAGGAAATAGGAAATTTACTTTGGAGAGTTTGCGAACAACGTAGAACCAACCCATTATTCATCTTCGCGCAGTCTACTACGGATATTTGCATTCGACAAGCTATTTTGCAGCTTGTACTGATGGCAATCGAATCCTCATTCAAATATATTTAGATTTATCTTATAAAACTCAAATAGCATGTGTAATATTGTTTTTGTATTTCATGAGTATATTACATATATTATATGTATAAATATTTCAAAATAATCAGAGGATGCAATGTGATTGTAAAGAGTAAAAAATAGTTGTCATGTAAATCTTTCTTTTCACACAATGTTTTTAAATATTACCTGCTAATGGAGCCGTTGAAAGATGGCTACGTCGCGGAAAGGCGACTTTGAAAACATCGAGAAATCAGTGAACAAAGAAATTCTCTATAACTTAAAAGTATTTTCATTGAATAGAGTTGACCATAGAGGAACATTGCTGATTGCGAGAATATTAATACTTCATAATTAAATTCCACTATGTTTTCAAAATTCGTCTGCTGAAAACGCATCGACTACATATGCTTGTGGGAAAAGGTTAACGACGAATTGTCTATTGTTTCAATATATTGTTTTTTTTACTATAGAAAGGGGGCTCTTATTCCAACCCTTGTGTTAAACTGAAATCATTCTCTAAAGTTAAAGTACTGATTAATGAGAGGAACTAATTGAATATCCTTCAAAATATAATCGGATGTGCAAATGTCGTTCCTGGAATGATGGATTTATATTAGTTTCGTGGAATACTTATTAAAAATAATGGTATGTGTGTTAATCAGTACAAACGTTTCAGGAGTACGACATTATGGTTTGTTCCCACTTTCCCAACCTTTTATTTTCACACATACCAATTATCCCCAATTATCTCTTCGCACCTCAGACTTACCTGTATTTTCTATACTGTTAAAAAAAACACGAAAGACACACATAAACTTGTACTTGCAGTGTATTTTTTCAATGTTATTTATCTTGTTCCATCTGTTGAAAATACATACTTATTCAAGAATAAAAAAAATATAATGAAATTAGTAATTTACTTTTAACTAACTGTTGAACACTAAGAAAAAAAAGGTCACTAACTGTAAGTCATTCTTTAACATAGTATAATATGAAGGTCAGTTTCGTGAAGGTTAACTTGGAAGGGAAGTAGACAGAGTCGCTTGCAGCCATTCCTAATCGCAAATGACGGTGATGTGGAGCGAATGCTCATTCGCCACCGTTGACAACCTGGCCCAGCTGTCTACAGCTGTGATATGGACGGTTTCTTCTACGCTTCGACTACATATTTCTACCAGCTATACACCATCCACGCCATGATCGACGGGTATATGTGTCCCCTAGTGTGTGGACTACTTCCAAATAAACAGGAGACAATGTACACCAGATTTTTCACACTCATCCAGAATTTCGCCCGTGAACATATCATTCCTCTGTCCCCAGAAACGATAATGATGGACTTCGAAACAGCAGCGTGGCGTGCTGTCAGTATCGTGTTTGTTAGTGTTCAAGTCCGTGGATGTTTTTTTCACTTCACACAGTGTATGTGGAAAAAAGTACAATATTGTGGTCTTGTAGCTGACTTCAAGGACAATGAAGAAGTGAAGAATAAAATAAACAACCAACTACGACACTGACATCCTAATATTTACACGTTGATAGACCTGGTACAGAAGGAGCAGGCTGCTAACGAGGCGAAGCTGTTCCAGCACGCCAACGGTGGAAAGCAGCGATCAAGGAAGCGGGTATACCATGAGCTTGAGCAAATGCTCATCAGACTGCACCAACTGCGAACTGGCGAAATGGAAATCATGACGTATCTTGATGCTGCTTCTCACTTAGCCAAATTAAAGTGAATATGTACAATAAAAATGTTTCAAGATTATATACATTTTTTGCTATGCATGTTCATATTTGTGTTTGTCTTATACATATAAATATCTATGTTTTCGAATTAATGCTTATAACTCAAAATAAAGAATATCTATCTATATGAAACTTATATTTATGAACAAATTTAGAAACACAACTTTTCAGTACAGTATAGTTTTCGCCAATTATCAACTATCAACTCTATTGTTTCACCAAACAATACATTCCCCCAACCCCTACCTCAATTTCTATAGGACTCAAAATGTGTCTACTTATTGGAAAGGGTTAACGTCTGAATTTAATATTCACACTTTACTCCTATTTACTATAATCAACGCTTTTTACTGTTAATAGAAAATTCGTTTATAAAGGTCAATATTTTACCTATAGCTAGGGAGAATTTAAAAGTCAAATAGAAACTGCACTATATATCAGAAGTTTGTATATTGAGCTGATCATTGCTGCGAAAGGTTTGGCAATCCATTCAATGAACATATTAAACTTTAGCCATTTACATTTGTAGCAGACGACTTTTGGAAAACAATTTGACAAAAAAAGTAATTGCTCATTGTGCGCAAATAAATTATTTGCTAAAGAGTAATCAATATATATAAACAGATTAACAATATTTGCCATATTTGCCTAGTTGATTTAATAGTCATTTGCTGCATAGTTAGGGTATGTGGGAAAGGGTTAACAGAACATTGCACATGCGCATTACGAGGGTACTCTCAACGATTAGCATTTTGAAAAGTCGTTTACAAAGCAGTTCGACAATTTTGAATTCATATAAGAATAGTAGCTACAAAACTGAATGTTCATGTAACGAAAACAACTAAGTAAGAGTTTATTATTATCATTATAAATACATATGCGATACGTTTCAATATGTTACATTTTCATTTTTCGTATTTACTTCCGTATTTAGATAGCAACCAGGGTAACCACAAATGTCATGGAGTTTTCTTCCTGAATTTATTATACCCCCAAAAAACAAAGTTTTGGGGGGGTATATAGGAGTCACTTTGTCGGTCGGTCGGTCGGTCGGTCGGTTGGTCGGTTGGTCGGTCGGTCGGTCGGTCGGAAGCCATATTTTGTCCGGACCATATCTTAACAATGCAACATAGGATTTGAACGAAACTTCATAGGATGATACAACACATTGAGAGGAAGTGCAGTGTACAGGAACCATTATTGCCCTTTGTTACTTTTTCTTATTCGTAGAGTCTTGTCCGGAGCATTACTTTAAAACTAATTGTTGGAATTTAATAAAACTTCATAGGATGATACAACACATTGAGATAAAGTGCAGTGTATAGGAACCATAACTCTATTTAATCTAAATAAAGAGTTATTGCCCTTTGTTACTTTTTCTTGTCCGGAAAATTACTTAATAACTAACAGATAGAATCTAATAAAACTGCATACAATGGTAGACCATAATCAGAGGAAGTGCAGTGTACAAGAACCATAACTCTAATTTACATAATTACAGATTTATTGCCCTTTGTTACTTTTTCTTATTCGTAGAGTCTTGTCCAGAGCATAACTTTAAAACTGATTCTTTGAATTTATTAAAACTTCATAGGATGATACAACACATTGAGAGGAAGTGCAGTGTACAGGAACCATAACTCTATTTAATCTAAATACCGAGTTATTGCCCTTTGTTACTTTTTCTTGTCCGGAGAATTACTTAATAACTAACAAATGGAATCTAATAAAACTGCATACAATGGTAGAGCATAATCAGAGGAAGTGCAGTGTACAAGAACCATAACTCTAATTTACATAATTCAGAGTTATTGCCCTTTGTTACTTTTTCTTATTCGTAGAGTCTTGTCCAGAGCATAACTTTAAAACAAATTGTTGGAATTTAATAAAACTTCATAGGATGATACAACACATTGAGAGAAAGTGCGGTGTACAGGAACCATAACTCTATTTTTTCTAAATACAGAGTTATTGCCCTTTGTTACTTTTTCTTGTCCGTAGAATTACTTAATAACTAATAGATGGAATCTAATAAAACTACTTATAATGGTAGAGCATAATCAGTGGAAGTGCAGTGTACAAGAACCATAACTCTAATTAACATAATGACAGAGTTATTGCCCTTTGTTACTTTTTCATATTCGTAGAGTCTTGTCCGGAGCATAACTTTAAAACTAATTGTTGGAATTTAATAAAACTTCATAGGATGATACAACACATTGAGAGAAAGTGCAGTGTACAGAAACCAAAACTCTATTTAATCTAAATACAGAGTTATTGCCCTTTGTTACTTTTCCTTGTTTACAGAGTTATGGCCCTTTTGTTGGTCGGTCGTAAGCCATTTTTGAGTCAAGGTGCTGTTTTGGGGGTATTTATCATCTTCAGTGATATTTCTAGTTTCTTTTATACTTATAGCGTCAATTGGAGTTTAACACCGTTTTCAACAATTGTTCAGTTATATCACGACGGCCAGTTCACTAACCCATGTGTTTTATGGCTTACTCACACCATCACTCAACACAACATTATGTCCAAGCAATTGGCTGCTTTTCTACATATATTGTTATTCCATGTGTGTAATACTCATTTTAGAAAAGTGTAGATACAGATCAATCCGCGTATCTGCGCAATTTTATCCGGCTATGCACGGTTCGTCAATAAGTCGATTTTTGTGTTTATGAAGCAGTATCCATTTGGATACTTAGAAGACAGACGTTGTTCCACATTACTAATTATTACGTTTTTATTCCTGGAGCACCTGATAAACATAAATTATCTTCAAAGAATCATTGTTTGTTAAATGATAAATTATTACAAACTATTGAATGATAGCTTACCGAACACTACATTCATTTCTAATGATAAATTATCACATACACATGTATTATTGAATGATGGCTTAGCGAACACTACATTCATTTTTGCAATCGACATTTTCGACATTCAAAACATTTATAGTTTGCCTGAGAATACAACAGCAATGTTACAAAACTTAGCCGAGAAAACCGTTAAGGGTTTTTATATTTATAAATATGAAGGTCATATTTTTCAAAAACACATTGAACAATAAATTGACCCTTTCCCACAGGCATATCTATTTGAAACACTCACAGAAGAAGGCTTCTGTAAACAAGAGTGACTATATGAGGAATTGGTGAGCTATGTCCAATTAAGCCACAACGTTTTCAGCTTTATTCAATAACTAAACTTTCATGTATAGATAGTGTCTATAGCATGTTGTTGTATAATGGATTTGATTAAGGACAATCCGATCTTATTTAAAATGAACATAATGTCATATATATAGTTGTGTTAGGTCTTCTCTTTTAAATCATCTGATGACAACAGTTACAAGGTCTATACTATTGTTAGTTTCAATTACAAAGCAGAGTTGAAAACATTTTCGGAATTGGGGAGAAATTGATAGTTTTGAACAATTGTTTTAGTTAAAACATGTTTAGTTTACATTGATTGTAAAACAAGCTTTCAACTTGCATTGATCAACCTGGATATGTGCATGTGGGAACAGTTAATTAATACGAAAAAAATACATAAATGGTTTTTTTCGTTATTAGGTAACAGGTATGAGAATTTCTTTTAAAATCGATATATATATTTTCGTGTGAACATTTATTTTTAAGAAAAAGCGAAAAATGCGTGGACCTGAGAATGAAATGTTTTGTTCTCGTTCGTCAAAATAGCCGACTATGGAACATGTATGTACCGTACTAATCAACGTGAACTAGACGAAAGCGATTTACAGAAAAACGCTTTAGGGGGCAGGGAGACATTCAAATTTGGCACCTGTCGATATTTAAGATATTTAGAGTGTTTGAAAACAAATTGAAGAAATTAAAGCAAGTTTATGATATTGATAATTTCGATAATTGTTAAGGTTTCAAATCTGGTTTCATGAGTAAATTGAAGAAATTAAAGCATATTAAGATCTAAGATGTTTGTAAATATCGACATCATCATTTGAGAAGCTGTTGTCAGAAGAAAATTAAGGTATTTCAAATAACATTTTCTCCTAGAAGAATACTGATGACATGGTATTTTGTATACAATTCCTGATTATGCATTGCTTGATTATTAAGTACGTGTGCTTCAATTTTCTTCTGCATGTTTCTAGGAAGTAAGGACATGATTAGGAAATCTGCCGAAATAGTGTCATTTTAGCCCACATGTTGGGTAGGTGGGATAGAATACAGAGGTTCCAAAATTTTGTCTAGTTCTGTTGAGTTTCTAAAATGTTACATGATTTTGAAATATTCTTATATGCCATATATTGAGATATAGTTTTGACATTATGGTGAATGTTATTTATGAGAACTTCTCAAATCACATTATTGTTGCGGACAAGCTGAAACATTGCAAATTTATGGGGCCCGCTACCAGCTAAGTAGTAACCGGTTGTTGTATCTAAGAAAGGGTTAAATGTGCTGAACTCCAGAAAGTAGATATTATAGTCAAAGTTTTAAAACTGTTCAAAAGTTGTCTTGAAATATAAGAATCATAATTTTTAGATAAAATTAGAGTAATCATTTCACTTTCCAGTACCATAAACATTTAAGTATTGATCGTTTATACTTCATGTCTACTGGGTTTATATGTACCCAGTAAGCCAAATTTTGAATATTCTTTATTGTGTATAAAATACATTAAATTATAAAATCACAGATGCACTAGTTTTAGTTAAGCTAAAAATGAAAACCTAAAGGGGAAAATCCTCAACTTTGAAATGCCTGAAAGATAAACTTTTCAAGTTTTGATATGTTTCTTTATTGATATGAACAATGAAAAGCCGACTCTGCATTGAATTTGCACCTGATATACACAAATAGGCCAGGGAGGTAATAATATAAGAAAAAAAGCTGGAAATGACGTAAAAGAGTAATTCCTTTTTTCATTGATTTTTATTCACATAATACCAATATTTTGGTATATAAAAAAACTTTTTTTACATCATTTTCTACAAACATTTAACAAAATATTTATTTAATGGATTAATTGTGTTAAAATACATCATGTTTTTGCTTAATTATTGTGAAATACATCAATATTTAGTTTTTTTCTCTTATTTCAAGCATATTGCCTGCAGTTTTCAAAACATATGATATTACACATGAAGAAAGACTCTTTTTAAGCTCTGCTTTTAGTAAACACACTAGGTTTGAGGAAAACTGCAAAATTTGGGACAGGTCTGTGCACCTCAGATGAATACGGTTTACTCCGAATGATGTTTCGTGGTTAACTTATAAAAGTGAAAATACACGCTTACTCCACAAATGCATGTGTCACATATTTGCCATAGTAGGTTATGTTTGTCCATTAATCACCTTTTATATGAGCCACAGCGTGTAAATACTAGCCCCGGTTAACGTGTACAAATGAAAGAGAATGTTCTGGACATTATGCATATGTTAGATGCCTTCTGTAAGGTATGATACCACTGTTCCATATCATTATGGCTTCATTACGTATTCAAACTGTTACGATACATGTTTGTTTCCGTTCGTTTTCATTTTCTGAAATTCCAAACATTGCGTATGTAAAGGTACACGTTCAATTTTGTGAACAGTGTAGGACCAGATCCGCCTGTACATCTGCAGAATCTGGTCAAGATCTGCATTATTCACAAAGTACTAACATAATTACGCCTGTCAGACCGAACTGGAACAAGTTTGGTACACTGTTCAAGAAATATTTTATCGGAAAGGTATACATTTGCTTTCGTTTACAGAACAGATCAGATCAGCCTGTACATCCGCACATGCTGATCTAGTGCAATTCTGGTATTTCGGTTGAAGTGTTATGCAAAGACCTTTCCGGTCGAACACACTCAGTTGTCATATTTATGTCCGTTAAGTCTATTAAATGCACTTTGAAGCATTTGCAGATCCACAATGGCATTTTTATTCTTGACTGATGTACTGTCACTGACTTTGATGAATAATTTGTATTCTCTACAGCGCCTGTTGATGGTCTCAGCTTTAATGGTACAGTTGGTCCAGCGTCTAAACCAATAGCATGAAGTACATCTTGTGCAACTGATGAGTGAAGTCTCCTCAGTGAAGTTACATCCTCAGACTCAGTCGGTATATGTGAATGTTCATCAGAAGGTACAGGAATGCTGTCAGATTCAGCACAAGTGTCACTAAAACTACTCCACCTGTTCAAAGCATAGGTATTTCCCTTTTTAATATATGTAAATGTCCTCTCTTTATTAAGCCTGTAGCTGTGTTTATACTTCCTTTTAATATCTCGCATGTTCACTACTAAATGTAGGCAACACTAATTCTAGAACACAATGGGTTGGACGGTATTATTTATCATGAAATGGATTCTTTTATCAGATGGAAATAGTGTCAGATTTCAGGTGTCTGGGTATTTGTGTTTGTAATTAATACTATTTAGATACAGTTACTTTGTGTGATTAAGGCAATGGGGTTTACCTCCCTTATATCTAGACTGAAAAGAGTATTGTTTGTGACAGGTATTTTTCTATAGCTCTATTTCTGGGATATTTTTTGAATTGAGTTAACAATGGGTTTTTTACTATTATTAAGTCATACAGTAGTTGTTGAGACTACTTTCTAATAATGCTTAAACTTCTAAGATAAGTACTTAAATGATATACATTTAAGGCAAATTTATGATATTGATAATTTCTAAGGTTTCAAATCTGGTTCCATGAGTAAATTGAAGAAATTCAAGCATATTTAGGTCTAAGATGTTTTGTAAATATTGAAAACATGCATTGCATTCATAAGAAAACTAGGTTTTTACATTGTTTGGACAGCTGGTTTTTTTCATGTATTTTTTGCTACATTTGGATTATTTCCCTTCTATTGGGTTTCTTTTAGAAAAGGGTCATATTGCTAAAAGAAACACAGTTGTCTTTCTTTCTTTTTTCTTTATTGTTATTAAAATACATTAAATTCTAAAATTACAGATGCACTAGTTATAGTTAAGCCGAAAATAAAAACCTTAAGGGAGTCGGGGACACATTCGAATTTGGCCCCTGTCGATATTTCATATATTTGGAGATTTTGAAACTGAATTGATTTCTTAACTATATAACAATATATGGCATTGATTTCTTTATTGACTTCTATCAATTGATGCATACAAAATGTGGCGAAAATACGAAAATTTATATATGCCAGCTCATATCATGTTGAAGAGCTTTTCAAGGGGAGGTCAACGTCAATATCATTTGAGAAGCTGTTGTCAGAAGAAAATTCAGGTATTTCAAATAACATTTTCTCCTAGAAGAATACTGATGACATGGTATTTTGTATACAATTCCTGATTATGCATTGCTTGATTATTAAGTACGTGTGCTTCAATTTTCTTCTGCATGTTTCGAGGAAGTAAGGACATGATTAGGAAATCTGCCGAAATAGTGTCATTTTAGCCCACATGTTGGGTAGGTGGGATAGAATACAGAGGTTCCAAAATTTTGTCTAGTTCTGTTGAGTTTCTAAAATGTTACATGATTTTGAAATATTCTTATATGCCATATATTGAGATATAGTTTTGACATTATGGTGAATGTTATTTATGAGAACTTCTCAAATCACATTATTGTTGCGGACAAGCTGAAACATTGCAAATTTATGGGGCCCGCTACCAGCTAAGTAGTAACCGGTTGTTGTATGTGAGAAAGGGTTAAATGTGCTGAACTCCAGACAGTAGATATTATAGTCAAAGTTTTAAAACTGTTCAAAAGTTGTCTTGAAATATAAGAATCATAATTTTGAGATAAAATTAGAGTAATCATTTCACTTTCCAGTACCATAAACATTTAAGTATTGATCGTTTATACTTCATGTCTACTGGGTTTATATGTACCCAGTAAGCCAAATTTTGAATATTCTTTATTGTGTATAAAATACATTAAATTATAAAATCACAGATGCACTAGTTTTAGTTAAGCTAAAAATGAAAACCTAAAGGGGAAAATCCTCAACTTTGAAATGCCTGAAAGATAAACATTTCAAGTTTTGATATGTTTCTTTATTGATATGAACAATGAAAAGCCGACTCTGCATTGAATTTGCACCTGATATACACAAATAGGCCAGGGAGGTAATAATATAAGAAAAAAAGCTGGAAATGACGTAAAAGAGTAATTCCTTTTTTCATTGATTTTTATTCACATAATACCAATATTTTGGTATATAAAAAACTTTTTTTAAATCATTTTCTACAAACATTTAACAAAATATTTATTTAATGGATTAATTGTGTTAAAATACATCATGTTTTTGCTTAATTATTGTGAAATACATCAATATTTAGTTTTGTTCTCTTATTTCAAGCATATTGCCTTCAGTTTTCAAAACATATGATATTACACATGCAGAAAGACTCTTTTTAAGCTCTGCTTTTAGTAAACACACTAGGTTTGAGGAAAACTGCAAAATTTGGGACAGGTCTGTGCATCTCAGATGAATACGGTTTACTCCGAATGATTTTTCGTGGTTAACTTATAAAAGTGAAAATACACCGAATGCTATTCTTACTGTCAAATTCGCATGAGCTTACTCCACAAATGCATGTGTCACATATTTGCCATAATAGGTTATGTTTGTCCATTAATCACCTTTTATATGAGCCACAGCGTGTAAATACTAGCCGGTTAACGTGTACAAATGAAAGAGAATGTTCTGGACATTATGCATATGTTAGTTACCTTCTGTAAGGTATGATAACACTGTTCCATATCATTATGGCTTCATTTCGTATTCAAACTGTTACGATACATGTTTGTTTCCGTTCGTTTTCCTTTTCTGAAATTCCAAACATTGCGTATGTAAAGGTACACGTTCAATTTTGTGAACAGTGTAGGACCAGATCCGCCTGTACATCTGCAGAATCTGGTCAAGATCTGCATTATTCACAAAGTACTAACATAATTACGCCTGTCAGACCGAACTGGAACAAGTTTGGTACACTGTTCAAGAAATATTTTATCGAAAAGGTACACATTTGCTTTCGTTTACAGAACAGATCAGATCAGCCTGTACATCCGCACATGCTGATCTAGTGCAATTCTCTTATTTCGGTTGAAGTGTTATGTAAAGACCTTTCCGGTCGAACACACTCAGTTGTCATATTTATGTCCGTTAAGTCTATTAAATGCACTTTGAAGCATTTGCAGATCCACAATGGCATTTTTATTCTTGACCGATGTACTGTCACTGACTTTGATGAATAATTTGTATTCTCTACAGCGCCTGTTGATGGTCTCAGCTTTAATGGTACAGTTGGTCCAGCGTCTAAACCAATAGCATGAAGTACATCTTGTGCAACTGATGAGTGAAGTCTCCTCAGTGAAGTTACATCCTCAGACTCAGTCGGTATATGTGAATGTTCATCAGAAGGTACAGGAATGCTGTCAGATTCAGCACAAGTGTCACTAAAACTACTCCACCTGTTCAAAGCATAGGTATTTCCCTTTTTAATATATGTAAATTTCGTCTCTTTATTAAGCCTGTAGCTGTGTTTATACTTCCTTTTAATATCTCGCATGTTCACTACTAAATGAAGGCAACACTAATTCTAGAACACAATGGGTTGGACGGTATTATTTATCATGAAATGGATTCTTTTATCAGATGGAAATAGTGTCAGATTTCAGGTGTCTGGGTATTTGTGTTTGTAATTAATACTATTTAGATACAGTTACTTTGTGTGATTAAGGCAATGGGGTTTACCTCCCTTATATCTAGACTGAAAAGAGTATTGTTTGTGACAGGTATTTTTCTATAGCTCTATTTCTGGGATATTTTTTGAATTGAGTTAACAATGGGTTTTTTACTATTATTAAGTCATACAGTAGTTGTTGAGACTACTTTCTAATAATGCTTAAACTTCTAAGATAAGTACTTAAATGATATACATTTAAGGCAAATTTATGATATTGATAATTTCTAAGGTTTCAAATCTGGTTCCATGAGTAAATTGAAGAAATTCAAGCATATTTAGGTCTAAGATGTTTTGTAAATATTGAAAACATGCATTGCATTCATAAGAAAACTAGGTTTTTACATTGTTTGGACAGCTGGGTTTTTTCATGTATTTTTTGCTACATTTGGATTATTTCCCTTCTATTGGGTTACTTTTAGAAAAGGGTCATATTGCTAAAAGAAACACAGTTGTCTTTCTTTCTTTTTTCTTTATTGTTATTAAAATACATTAAATTCTTAAATTACAGATGCACTAGTTATAGTTAAGCCGAAAATAAAAACCTTAAGGGAGTCGGGGACACATTCGAATTTGGCCCCTGTCGATATTTCATATATTTGGAGATTTTGAAACTGAATTGATTTCTTAACTATATAACAATATATGGCATTGATTTCTTTATTGACTTCTATCAATTGATGCATACAAAATGTGGCGAAAATACGAAAATTTATATATGCCAGCTCATATCATGTTGAAGAGCTTTTCAAGGGGAGGTCAACGTCAATATCATTTGAGAAGCTGTTGTCAGAAGAAAATTCAGGTATTTCAAATAACATTTTCTCCTAGAAGAATACTGATGACATGGTATTTTGTATACAATTCCTGATTATGCATTGCTTGATTATTAAGTACGTGTGCTTCAATTTTCTTCTGCATGTTTCTAGGAAGTAAGGACATGATTAGGAAATCTGCCGAAATAGTGTCATTTTAGCCCACATGTTGGGTAGGTGGGATAGAATACAGAGGTTCCAAAATGTTGTCTAGTTCTGTTGAGTTTCTAAAATGTTACATGATTTTGAAATATTCTTATATGCCATATATTGAGATATAGTTTTGACATTATGGTGAATGTTATATATGAGAACTTCTCAAATCACATTATTGTTGCGGACAAGCTGAAACATTGCAAATTTATGGGGCCCGCTACCAGCTAAGTAGTAACCGGTTGTTGTATCTAAGAAAGGGTTAAATGTGCTGAACTCCAGAAAGTAGATATTATAGTCAAAGTTTTAAAACTGTTCAAAAGTTGTCTTGAAATATAAGAATCATAATTTTGAGATAAAATTAGAGTAATCATTTCACTTTCCAGTACCATAAACATTTAAGTATTGATCGTTTATACTTCATGTCTACTGGGTTTATATGTACCCAGTAAGCCAAATTTTGAATATTCTTTATTGTGTATAAAATACATTAAATTATAAAATCACAGATGCACTAGTTTTAGTTAAGCTAAAAATGAAAACCTAAAGGGGAAAATCCTCAACTTTGAAATGCCTGAAAGATAAACTTTTCAAGTTTTGATATGTTTCTTTATTGATATGAACAATGAAAAGCCGACTCTGCATTGAATTTGCACCTGATATACACAAATAGGCCAGGGAGGTAATAATATAAGAAAAAAAGCTGGAAATGACGTAAAAGAGTAATTCCTTTTTTCATTGATTTTTATTCACATAATACCAATATTTTGGTATATAAAAAACTTTTTTTACATCATTTTCTACAAACATTTAACAAAATATTTATTTAATGGATTAATTGTGTTAAAATACATCATGTTTTTGCTTAATTATTGTGAAATACATCAATATTTAGTTTTTTTCTCTTATTTCAAGCATATTGCCTGCAGTTTTCAAAACATATGATATTACACATGAAGAAAGACTCTTTTTAAGCTCTGCTTTTAGTAAACACACTAGGTTTGAGGAAAACTGCAAAATTTGGGACAGGTCTGTGCACCTCAGATGAATACGGTTTACTCCGAATGATGTTTCGTGGTTAACTTATAAAAGTGAAAATACACGCTTACTCCACAAATGCATGTGTCACATATTTGCCATAATAGGTTATGTTTGTCCATTAATCACCTTTTATATGAGCCACAGCGTGTAAATACTAGCCCCGGTTAACGTGTACAAATGAAAGAGAATGTTCTGGACATTATGCATATGTTAGATGCCTTCTGTAAGGTATGATACCACTGTTCCATATCATTATGGCTTCATTACGTATTCAAACTGTTACGATACATGTTTGTTTCCGTTCGTTTTCATTTTCTGAAATTCCAAACATTGCGTATGTAAAGGTACACGTTCAATTTTGTGAACAGTGTAGGACCAGATCCGCCTGTACATCTGCAGAATCTGGTCAAGATCTGCATTATTCACAAAGTACTAACATAATTACGCCTGTCAGACCGAACTGGAACAAGTTTGGTACACTGTTCAAGAAATATTTTATCGGAAAGGTATACATTTGCTTTCGTTTACAGAACAGATCAGATCAGCCTGTACATCCGCACATGCTGATCTAGTGCAATTCTGGTATTTCGGTTGAAGTGTTATGCAAAGACCTTTCCGGTCGAACACACTCAGTTGTCATATGTATGTCCGTTAAGTCTATTAAATGCACTTTGAAGCATTTGCAGATCCACAATGGCATTTTTATTCTTGACTGATGTACTGTCACTGACTTTGATGAATAATTTGTATTCTCTACAGCGCCTGTTGATGGTCTCAGCTTTAATGGTACAGTTGGTCCAGCGTCTAAACCAATAGCATGAAGTACATCTTGTGCAACTGATGAGTGAAGTCTCCTCAGTGAAGTTACATCCTCAGACTCAGTCGGTATATGTGAATGTTCATCAGAAGATACAGGAATGCTGTCAGATTCAGCACAAGTGTCACTAAAACTACTCCACCTGTTCAAAGCATAGGTATTTCCCTTTTTAATATATGTAAATTTCCTCTCTTTATTAAGCCTGTAGCTGTGTTTATACTTCCTTTTAATATCTCGCATGTTCACTACTAAATGTAGGCAACACTAATTCTAGAACACAATGGGTTGGACGGTATTATTTATCATGAAATGGATTCTTTTATCAGATGGAAATAGTGTCAGATTTCAGGTGTCTGGGTATTTGTGTTTGTAATTAATACTATTTAGATACAGTTACTTTGTGTGATTAAGGCAATGGGGTTTACCTCCCTTATATCTAGACTGAAAAGTGTATTGTTTGTGACAGGTATTTTTCTATAGCTCTATTTCTGGGATATTTTTTGAATTGAGTTAACAATGGGTTTTTTACTATTATTAAGTCATACAGTAGTTGTTGAGACTACTTTCTAATAATGCTTAAACTTCTAAGATAAGTACTTAAATGATATACATTTAAGGCAAATTTATGATATTGATAATTTCTAAGGTTTCAAATCTGGTTCCATGAGTAAATTGAAGAAATTCAAACATATTTAGGTCTAAGATGTTTTGTAAATATTGACAACATGCATTGCATTCATAAGAAAACTATGTTTTTACATTGTTTGGACAGCTGGTTATTTTCATGTATTTTTTGCTACATTTGGATTATTTCCCTTCGATTGGGTTACTTTTAGAAAAGGGTCATATTGCTAAAAGAAACACAGTTGTCTTTCTTTCTTTTTTTCTTTATTGTTATTAAAATACATTAAATTATAAAATTACAGATGCACTAGTTATAGTTAAGCCGAAAATAAAAACCTTAAGGGAGTCGGGGACACATTCGAATTTGGCCCCTGTCGATATTTCATATATTTGGAGATTTTGAAACTGAATTGATTTCTTAACTATATAACAATATATGGCATTGATTTCTTTATTGACTTCTATCAATTGATGCATACAAAATGTGGCGAAAATACGAAAATTTATATATGCCAGCTCATATCATGTTGAAGAGCTTTTCAAGGGGAGGTCAACGTCAATATCGTTTGAGAAGCTGTTGTCAGAAGAAAATTCAGGTATTTCAAATAACATTTTCTCCTAGAAGAAAACTGATGACATGGTATTTTGTATACAATTCCTGATTATGCATTGCTTGATTATTAAGTACGTGTGCTTCAATTTTCTTCTGCATGTTTCTAGGAAGTAAGGACATGATTAGGAAATCTGCCGAAATAGTGTCATTTTAGCCCACATGTTGGGTAGGTGGGATAGAATACAGAGGTTCCAAAATTTTGTCTAGTTCTGTTGAGTTTCTAAAATGTTACATGATTTTGAAATATTCTTATATGCCATATATTGAGATATAGTTTTGACATTATGGTGAATGTTATTTATGAGAACTTCTCAAATCACATTATTGTTGCGGACAAGCTGAAACATTGCAAATTTATGGGGGCCCGCTACCAGCTAAGTAGTAACCGGTTGTTGTATCTAAGAAAGGGTTAAATGTGCTGAACTCCAGAAAGTAGATATTATAGTCAAAGTTTTAAAACTGTTCAAAAGTTGTCTTGAAATATAAGAATCATAATTTTGAGATAAAATTAGAGTAATCATTTCACTTTCCAGTACCATAAACATTTAAGTATTGATCGTTTATACTTCATGTCTACTGGGTTTATATGTACCCAGTAAGCCAAATTTTGAATATTCTTTATTGTGTATAAAATACATTAAATTATAAAATCACAGATGCACTAGTTTTAGTTAAGCTAAAAATGAAAACCTAAAGGGGAAAATCCTCAACTTTGAAATGCCTGAAAGATAAACTTTTCAAGTTTTGATATGTTTCTTTATTGATATGAACAATGAAAAGCCGACTCTGCATTGAATTTGCACCTGATATACACAAATAGGCCAGGGAGGTAATAATATAAGAAAAAAAGCTGGAAATGACGTAAAAGAGTAATTCCTTTTTTCATTGATTTTTATTCACATAATACCAATATTTTGGTATATAAAAAACTTTTTTTACATCATTTTCTACAAACATTTAACAAAATATTTATTTAATGGATTAATTGTGTTAAAATACATCATTTTTTTGCTTAATTATTGTGAAATACATCAATATTTAGTTTTTTTCTCTTATTTCAAGCATATTGCCTGCAGTTTTCAAAACATATGATATTACACATGAAGAAAGACTCTTTTTAAGCTTTGCTTTTAGTAAACACACTAGGTTTGAGGAAAACTGCAAAATTTGGGACAGGTCTGTGCACCTCAGATGAATACGGTTTACTCCGAATGATGTTTCGTGGTTAACTTATAAAAGTGAAAATACACCGAATGCTATTCTTAGTGTCAAATTCGCATGAGCTTACTCCACAAATGCATGTGTCACATATTTGCCATAATAGGTTATGTTTGTCCATTAATCACCTTTTATATGAGCCACAGCGTGTAAATACTAGCCCCGGTTAACGTGTACAAATGAAAGAGAATGTTCTGGACATTATGCATATGTTAGTTGCCTTCTGTAAGGTATGATACCACTGTTCCATATCATTATGGCTTCATTACGTATTCAAACTGTTACGATACATGTTTGTTTCCGTTCGTTTTCCTTTTCTGAAATTCCAAACATTGCGTATGTAAAGGTACACGTTCAATTTTGTGAACAGTGTAGGACCAGATCCGCCTGTACATCTGCAGAATCTGGTCAAGATCTGCATTATTCACAAAGTACTAACATAATTACGCCTGTCAGACCGAACTGGAACAAGTTTGGTACACTGTTCAAGAAATATTTTATCGGAAAGGTATACATTTGCTTTCGTTTACAGAACAGATCAGATCAGCCTGTACATCCGCACATGCTGATCTAGTGCAATTCTGGTATTTCGGTTGAAGTGTTATGCAAAGACCTTTCCGGTCGAACACACTCAGTTGTCATATTTATGTCCGTTAAGTCTATTAAATGCACTTTGAAGCATTTGCAGATCCACAATGGCATTTTTATTCTTGACTGATGTACTGTCACTGACTTTGATGAATAATTTGTATTCTCTACAGCGCCTGTTGATGGTCTCAGCTTTAATGGTACAGTTGGTCCAGCGTCTAAACCAATAGCATGAAGTACATCTTGTGCAACTGATGAGTGAAGTCTCCTCAGTGAAGTTACATCCTCAGACTCAGTCGGTATATGTGAATGTTCATCAGAAGGTACAGGAATGCTGTCAGATTCAGCACAAGTGTCACTAAAACTACTCCACCTGTTCAAAGCATAGGTATTTCCCTTTTTAATATATGTAAATGTCCTCTCTTTATTAAGCCTGTAGCTGTGTTTATACTTCCTTTTAATATCTCGCATGTTCACTACTAAATGTAGGCAACACTAATTCTAGAACACAATGGGTTGGACGGTATTATTTATCATGAAATGGATTCTTTTATCAGATGGAAATAGTGTCAGATTTCAGGTGTCTGGGTATTTGTGTTTGTAATTAATACTATTTAGATACAGTTACTTTGTGTGATTAAGGCAATGGGGTTTACCTCCCTTATATCTAGACTGAAAAGAGTATTGTTTGTGACAGGTATTTTTCTATAGCTCTATTTCTGGGATATTTTTTGAATTGAGTTAACAATGGGTTTTTTACTATTATTAAGTCATACAGTAGTTGTTGAGACTACTTTCTAATAATGCTTAAACTTCTAAGATAAGTACTTAAATGATATACATTTAAGGCAAATTTATGATATTGATAATTTCTAAGGTTTCAAATCTGGTTCCATGAGTAAATTGAAGAAATTCAAGCATATTTAGGTCTAAGATGTTTTGTAAATATTGAAAACATGCATTGCATTCATAAGAAAACTAGGTTTTTACATTGTTTGGACAGCTGGTTTTTTTCATGTATTTTTTGCTACATTTGGATTATTTCCCTTCTATTGGGTTTCTTTTAGAAAAGGGTCATATTGCTAAAAGAAACACAGTTGTCTTTCTTTCTTTTTTCTTTATTGTTATTAAAATACATTAAATTCTAAAATTACAGATGCACTAGTTATAGTTAAGCCGAAAATAAAAACCTTAAGGGAGTCGGGGACACATTCGAATTTGGCCCCTGTCGATATTTCATATATTTGGAGATTTTGAAACTGAATTGATTTCTTAACTATATAACAATATATGGCATTGATTTCTTTATTGACTTCTATCAATTGATGCATACAAAATGTGGCGAAAATACGAAAATTTATATATGCCAGCTCATATCATGTTGAAGAGCTTTTCAAGGGGAGGTCAACGTCAATATCATTTGAGAAGCTGTTGTCAGAAGAAAATTCAGGTATTTCAAATAACATTTTCTCCTAGAAGAATACTGATGACATGGTATTTTGTATACAATTCCTGATTATGCATTGCTTGATTATTAAGTACGTGTGCTTCAATTTTCTTCTGCATGTTTCGAGGAAGTAAGGACATGATTAGGAAATCTGCCGAAATAGTGTCATTTTAGCCCACATGTTGGGTAGGTGGGATAGAATACAGAGGTTCCAAAATTTTGTCTAGTTCTGTTGAGTTTCTAAAATGTTACATGATTTTGAAATATTCTTATATGCCATATATTGAGATATAGTTTTGACATTATGGTGAATGTTATTTATGAGAACTTCTCAAATCACATTATTGTTGCGGACAAGCTGAAACATTGCAAATTTATGGGGCCCGCTACCAGCTAAGTAGTAACCGGTTGTTGTATGTGAGAAAGGGTTAAATGTGCTGAACTCCAGACAGTAGATATTATAGTCAAAGTTTTAAAACTGTTCAAAAGTTGTCTTGAAATATAAGAATCATAATTTTGAGATAAAATTAGAGTAATCATTTCACTTTCCAGTACCATAAACATTTAAGTATTGATCGTTTATACTTCATGTCTACTGGGTTTATATGTACCCAGTAAGCCAAATTTTGAATATTCTTTATTGTGTATAAAATACATTAAATTATAAAATCACAGATGCACTAGTTTTAGTTAAGCTAAAAATGAAAACCTAAAGGGGAAAATCCTCAACTTTGAAATGCCTGAAAGATAAACATTTCAAGTTTTGATATGTTTCTTTATTGATATGAACAATGAAAAGCCGACTCTGCATTGAATTTGCACCTGATATACACAAATAGGCCAGGGAGGTAATAATATAAGAAAAAAAGCTGGAAATGACGTAAAAGAGTAATTCCTTTTTTCATTGATTTTTATTCACATAATACCAATATTTTGGTATATAAAAAACTTTTTTTAAATCATTTTCTACAAACATTTAACAAAATATTTATTTAATGGATTAATTGTGTTAAAATACATCATGTTTTTGCTTAATTATTGTGAAATACATCAATATTTAGTTTTGTTCTCTTATTTCAAGCATATTGCCTTCAGTTTTCAAAACATATGATATTACACATGCAGAAAGACTCTTTTTAAGCTCTGCTTTTAGTAAACACACTAGGTTTGAGGAAAACTGCAAAATTTGGGACAGGTCTGTGCATCTCAGATGAATACGGTTTACTCCGAATGATTTTTCGTGGTTAACTTATAAAAGTGAAAATACACCGAATGCTATTCTTACTGTCAAATTCGCATGAGCTTACTCCACAAATGCATGTGTCACATATTTGCCATAATAGGTTATGTTTGTCCATTAATCACCTTTTATATGAGCCACAGCGTGTAAATACTAGCCGGTTAACGTGTACAAATGAAAGAGAATGTTCTGGACATTATGCATATGTTAGTTACCTTCTGTAAGGTATGATAACACTGTTCCATATCATTATGGCTTCATTTCGTATTCAAACTGTTACGATACATGTTTGTTTCCGTTCGTTTTCCTTTTCTGAAATTCCAAACATTGCGTATGTAAAGGTACACGTTCAATTTTGTGAACAGTGTAGGACCAGATCCGCCTGTACATCTGCAGAATCTGGTCAAGATCTGCATTATTCACAAAGTACTAACATAATTACGCCTGTCAGACCGAACTGGAACAAGTTTGGTACACTGTTCAAGAAATATTTTATCGAAAAGGTACACATTTGCTTTCGTTTACAGAACAGATCAGATCAGCCTGTACATCCGCACATGCTGATCTAGTGCAATTCTCTTATTTCGGTTGAAGTGTTATGTAAAGACCTTTCCGGTCGAACACACTCAGTTGTCATATTTATGTCCGTTAAGTCTATTAAATGCACTTTGAAGCATTTGCAGATCCACAATGGCATTTTTATTCTTGACCGATGTACTGTCACTGACTTTGATGAATAATTTGTATTCTCTACAGCGCCTGTTGATGGTCTCAGCTTTAATGGTACAGTTGGTCCAGCGTCTAAACCAATAGCATGAAGTACATCTTGTGCAACTGATGAGTGAAGTCTCCTCAGTGAAGTTACATCCTCAGACTCAGTCGGTATATGTGAATGTTCATCAGAAGGTACAGGAATGCTGTCAGATTCAGCACAAGTGTCACTAAAACTACTCCACCTGTTCAAAGCATAGGTATTTCCCTTTTTAATATATGTAAATTTCGTCTCTTTATTAAGCCTGTAGCTGTGTTTATACTTCCTTTTAATATCTCGCATGTTCACTACTAAATGAAGGCAACACTAATTCTAGAACACAATGGGTTGGACGGTATTATTTATCATGAAATGGATTCTTTTATCAGATGGAAATAGTGTCAGATTTCAGGTGTCTGGGTATTTGTGTTTGTAATTAATACTATTTAGATACAGTTACTTTGTGTGATTAAGGCAATGGGGTTTACCTCCCTTATATCTAGACTGAAAAGAGTATTGTTTGTGACAGGTATTTTTCTATAGCTCTATTTCTGGGATATTTTTTGAATTGAGTTAACAATGGGTTTTTTACTATTATTAAGTCATACAGTAGTTGTTGAGACTACTTTCTAATAATGCTTAAACTTCTAAGATAAGTACTTAAATGATATACATTTAAGGCAAATTTATGATATTGATAATTTCTAAGGTTTCAAATCTGGTTCCATGAGTAAATTGAAGAAATTCAAGCATATTTAGGTCTAAGATGTTTTGTAAATATTGAAAACATGCATTGCATTCATAAGAAAACTAGGTTTTTACATTGTTTGGACAGCTGGGTTTTTTCATGTATTTTTTGCTACATTTGGATTATTTCCCTTCTATTGGGTTACTTTTAGAAAAGGGTCATATTGCTAAAAGAAACACAGTTGTCTTTCTTTCTTTTTTCTTTATTGTTATTAAAATACATTAAATTCTTAAATTACAGATGCACTAGTTATAGTTAAGCCGAAAATAAAAACCTTAAGGGAGTCGGGGACACATTCGAATTTGGCCCCTGTCGATATTTCATATATTTGGAGATTTTGAAACTGAATTGATTTCTTAACTATATAACAATATATGGCATTGATTTCTTTATTGACTTCTATCAATTGATGCATACAAAATGTGGCGAAAATACGAAAATTTATATATGCCAGCTCATATCATGTTGAAGAGCTTTTCAAGGGGAGGTCAACGTCAATATCATTTGAGAAGCTGTTGTCAGAAGAAAATTCAGGTATTTCAAATAACATTTTCTCCTAGAAGAATACTGATGACATGGTATTTTGTATACAATTCCTGATTATGCATTGCTTGATTATTAAGTACGTGTGCTTCAATTTTCTTCTGCATGTTTCTAGGAAGTAAGGACATGATTAGGAAATCTGCCGAAATAGTGTCATTTTAGCCCACATGTTGGGTAGGTGGGATAGAATACAGAGGTTCCAAAATGTTGTCTAGTTCTGTTGAGTTTCTAAAATGTTACATGATTTTGAAATATTCTTATATGCCATATATTGAGATATAGTTTTGACATTATGGTGAATGTTATATATGAGAACTTCTCAAATCACATTATTGTTGCGGACAAGCTGAAACATTGCAAATTTATGGGGCCCGCTACCAGCTAAGTAGTAACCGGTTGTTGTATCTAAGAAAGGGTTAAATGTGCTGAACTCCAGAAAGTAGATATTATAGTCAAAGTTTTAAAACTGTTCAAAAGTTGTCTTGAAATATAAGAATCATAATTTTTAGATAAAATTAGAGTAATCATTTCACTTTCCAGTACCATAAACATTTAAGTATTGATCGTTTATACTTCATGTCTACTGGGTTTATATGTACCCAGTAAATCTTTATTGTGTATAAAATACATTAAATTATAAAATCACAGATGCACTAGTTTTAGTTAAGCTAAAAATGAAAACCTAAAGGGGAAAATCCTCAACTTTGAAATGCCTGAAAGATAAACTTTTCAAGTTTTGATATGTTTCTTTATTGATATGAACAATGAAAAGCCGACTCTGCATTGCATTTGCACCTGATATACACAAATAGGCCAGGGAGGTAATAATATAAGAAAAAAAGCTGGAAATGACGTAAAAGAGTAATTCCTTTTTTCATTGATTTTTATTCACATAATACCAATATTTTGGTATATAAAAAACTTTTTTTAAATCATTTTCTACAAACATTTAACAAAATATTTATTTAATGGATTAATTGTGTTAAAATACATCATGTTTTTGCTTAATTATTGTGAAATACATCAATATTTAGTTTTTTTCTCTTATTTCAAGCATATTGCCTTCAGTTTTCAAAACATATGATATTACACATGCAGAAAGACTCTTTTTAAGCTCTGCTTTTAGTAAACACACTAGGTTTGAGGAAAACTGCAAAATTTTGGACAGGTCTGTGCACCTCAGATGAATACGGTTTACTCCGAATGATGTTTCGTGGTTAACTTATAAAAGTCAAAATACACAGAATGCTATTCTTACTGTCAAATTCGCATGAGCTTACTCCACAAATGCATGTGTCACATATTTGCCATAATAGGTTATGTTTGTCCATTAATCACCTTTTATATGAGCCACAGCGTGTAAATACTAGCCCCGGTTAACGTGTACAAATGAAAGAGAATGTTCTGGACATTATGCATATGTTAGTTACCTTCTGTAAGGTATGATAACACTGTTCCATATCATTATGGCTTCATTTCGTATTCAAACTGTTACGATACATGTTTGTTTCCGTTCGTTTTCCTTTTCTGAAATTCCAAACATTGCGTATGTAAAGGTACACGTTCAATTGTGTGAACAGTGTAGGACCAGATCCGCCTGTACATCTGCAGAATCTGGTCAAGATCTGCATTATTCACAAAGTACTAACATAATTACGCCTGTCAGACCGAACTGGAACAAGTTTGGTACACTGTTCAAGAAATATTTTATCGAAAAGGTACACATTTGCTTTCGTTTACAGAACAGATCAGATCAGCCTGTACATCCGCACATGCTGATCTAGTGCAATTCTCTTATTTCGGTTGAAGTGTTATGTAAAGACCTTTCCGGTCGAACACACTCAGTTGTCATATTTATGTCCGTTAAGTCTATTAAATGCACTTTGAAGCATTTGCAGATCCACAATGGCATTTTTATTCTTGACTGATGTACTGTCACTGACTTTGATGAATAATTTGTATTCTCTACAGCGCCTGTTGATGGTCTCAGCTTTAATGGTACAGTTGGTCCAGCGTCTAAACCAATAGCATGAAGTACATCTTGTGCAACTGATGAGTGAAGTCTCCTCAGTGAAGTTACATCCTCAGACTCAGTCGGTATATGTGAATGTTCATCAGAAGGTACAGGAATGCTGTCAGATTCAGCACAAGTGTCACTAAAACTACTCCACCTGTTCAAAGCATAGGTATTTCCCTTTTTAATATATGTAAATGTCCTCTCTTTATTAAGCCTGTAGCTGTGTTTATACTTCCTTTTAATATCTCGCATGTTCACTACTAAATGTAGGCAACACTAATTCTAGAACACAATGGGTTGGACGGTATTATTTATCATGAAATGGATTCTTTTATCAGATGGAAATAGTGTCAGATTTCAGGTGTCTGGGTATTTGTGTTTGTAATTAATACTATTTAGATACAGTTACTTTGTGTGATTAAGGCAATGGGGTTTACCTCCCTTATATCTAGACTGAAAAGAGTATTGTTTGTGACAGGTATTTTTCTATAGCTCTATTTCTGGGATATTTTTTGAATTGAGTTAACAATGGGTTTTTTACTAGTATTAAGTCATACAGTAGTTGTTGAGACTACTTTCTAATAATGCTTAAACTTCTAAGATAAGTACTTAAATGATATACATTTAAGGCAAATTTATGATATTGATAATTTCTAAGGTTTCAAATCTGGTTCCATGAGTAAATTGAAGAAATTCAAGCATATTTAGGTCTAAGATGTTTTGTAAATATTGAAAACATGCATTGCATTCATAAGAAAACTAGGTTTTTACATTGTTTGGACGGCTGGGTTTTTTCATGTATTTTTTGCTACATTTGGATTATTTCCCTTCTATTGGGTTACTTTTAGAAAAGCGTCATATTGCTAAAAGAAACACAGTTGTCTTTCTTTCTTTTTTCTTTATTGTTATTAAAATACATTAAATTATAAAATTACAGATGCACTAGTTATAGTTAAGCCGAAAATAAAAACCTTAAGGGAGTCGGGGACACATTCGAATTTGGCCCCTGTCGATATTTCATATATTTGGAGATTTTGAAACTGAATTGATTTCTTAACTATATAACAATATATGGCATTGATTTCTTTATTGACTTCTATCAATTGATGCATACAAAATGTGGCGAAAATACGAAAATTTATATATGCCAGCTCATATCATGTTGAAGAGCTTTTCAAGGGGAGGTCAACGTCAATATCATTTGAGAAGCTGTTGTCAGAAGAAAATTCAGGTATTTCAAATAACATTTTCTCCTAGAAGAATACTGATGACATGGTATTTTGTATACAATTCCTGATTATGCATTGCTTGATTATTAAGTACGTGTGCTTCAATTTTCTTCTGCATGTTTCTAGGAAGTAAGGACATGATTAGGAAATCTGCCGAAATAGTGTCATTTTAGCCCACATGTTGGGTAGGTGGGATAGAATACAGAGGTTCCAAAATGTTGTCTAGTTCTGTTGAGTTTCTAAAATGTTACATGATTTTGAAATATTCTTATATGCCATATATTGAGATATAGTTTTGACATTATGGTGAATGTTATATATGAGAACTTCTCAAATCACATTATTGTTGCGGACAAGCTGAAACATTGCAAATTTATGGGGCCCGCTACCAGCTAAGTAGTAACCGGTTGTTGTATCTAAGAAAGGGTTAAATGTGCTGAACTCCAGAAAGTAGATATTATAGTCAAAGTTTTAAAACTGTTCAAAAGTTGTCTTGAAATATAAGAATCATAATTTTGAGATAAAATTAGAGTAATCATTTCACTTTCCAGTACCATAAACATTTAAGTATTGATCGTTTATACTTCATGTCTACTGGGTTTATATGTACCCAGTAAATCTTTATTGTGTATAAAATACATTAAATTATAAAATCACAGATGCACTAGTTTTAGTTAAGCTAAAAATGAAAACCTAAAGGGGAAAATCCTCAACTTTGAAATGCCTGAAAGATAAACTTTTCAAGTTTTGATATGTTTCTTTATTGATATGAACAATGAAAAGCCGACTCTGCATTGCATTTGCACCTGATATACACAAATAGGCCAGGGAGGTAATAATATAAGAAAAAAAGCTGGAAATGACGTAACAGAGTAATTCCTTTTTTCATTGATTTTTATTCACATAATACCAATATTTTGGTATATAAAAAACTTTTTTTAAATCATTTTCTACAAACATTTAACAAAATATTTATTTAATGGATTAATTGTGTTAAAATACATCATGTTTTTGCTTAATTATTGTGAAATACATCAATATTTAGTTTTTTTCTCTTATTTCAAGCATATTGCCTTCAGTTTTCAAAACATATGATATTACACATGCAGAAAGACTCTTTTTAAGCTCTGCTTTTAGTAAACACACTAGGTTTGAGGAAAACTGCAAAATTTTGGACAGGTCTGTGCACCTCAGATGAATACGGTTTACTCCGAATGATGTTTCGTGGTTAACTTATAAAAGTGAAAATACACCGAATGGTATTCTTACTGTCAAATTCGCATGAGCTTACTCCACAAATGCATGTGTCACATATTTGCCATAATAGGTTATGTTTGTCCATTAATCACCTTTTATATGAGCCACAGCGTGTAAATACTAGCCCCGGTTAACGTGTACAAATGAAAGAGAATGTTCTGGACATTATGCATATGTTAGTTACCTTCTGTAAGGTATGATAACACTGTTCCATATCATTATGGCTTCATTTCGTATTCAAACTGTTACGATACATGTTTGTTTCCGTTCGTTTTCCTTTTCTGAAATTCCAAACATTGCGTATGTAAAGGTACACGTTCAATTTTGTGAACAGTGTAGGACCAGATTCGCCTGTACATCTGCAGAATCTGGTCAAGATCTGCATTATTCACAAAGTACTAACATAATTACGCCTGTCAGACCGAACTGGAACAAGTTTGGTACACTGTTCAAGAAATATTTTATCGAAAAGGTACACATTTGCTTTCGTTTACAGAACAGATCAGATCAGCCTGTACATCCGCACATGCTGATCTAGTGCAATTCTCTTATTTCGGTTGAAGTGTTATGTAAAGACCTTTCCGGTCGAACACACTCAGTTGTCATATTTATGTCCGTTAAGTCTATTAAATGCACTTTGAAGCATTTGCAGATCCACAATGGCATTTTTATTCTTGACTGATGTACTGTCACTGACTTTGATGAATAATTTGTATTCTCTACAGCGCCTGTTGATGGTCTCAGCTTTAATGGTACAGTTGGTCCAGCGTCTAAACCAATAGCATGAAGTACATCTTGTGCAACTGATGAGTGAAGTCTCCTCAGTGAAGTTACATCCTCAGACTCAGTCGGTATATGTGAATGTTCATCAGAAGGTACAGGAATGCTGTCAGATTCAGCACAAGTGTCACTAAAACTACTCCACCTGTTCAAAGCATAGGTATTTCCCTTTTTAATATATGTAAATGTCCTCTCTTTATTAAGCCTGTAGCTGTGTTTATACTTCCTTTTAATATCTCGCATGTTCACTACTAAATGTAGGCAACACTAATTCTAGAACACAATGGGTTGGACGGTATTATTTATCATGAAATGGATTCTTTTATCAGATGGAAATAGTGTCAGATTTCAGGTGTCTGGGTATTTGTGTTTGTAATTAATACTATTTAGATACAGTTACTTTGTGTGATTAAGGCAATGGGGTTTACCTCCCTTATATCTAGACTGAAAAGAGTATTGTTTGTGACAGGTATTTTTCTATAGCTCTATTTCTGGGATATTTTTTGAATTGAGTTAACAATGGGTTTTTTACTAGTATTAAGTCATACAGTAGTTGTTGAGACTACTTTCTAATAATGCTTAAACTTCTAAGATAAGTACTTAAATGATATACATTTAAGGCAAATTTATGATATTGATAATTTCTAAGGTTTCAAATCTGGTTCCATGAGTAAATTGAAGAAATTCAAGCATATTTAGGTCTAAGATGTTTTGTAAATATTGAAAACATGCATTGCATTCATAAGAAAACTAGGTTTTTACATTGTTTGGACGGCTGGGTTTTTTCATGTATTTTTTGCTACATTTGGATTATTTCCCTTCTATTGGGTTACTTTTAGAAAAGCGTCATATTGCTAAAAGAAACACAGTTGTCTTTCTTTCTTTTTTCTTTATTGTTATTAAAATACATTAAATTATAAAATTACAGATGCACTAGTTATAGTTAAGCCGAAAATAAAAACCTTAAGGGAGTCGGGGACACATTCGAATTTGGCCCCTGTCGATATTTCATATATTTGGAGATTTTGAAACTGAATTGATTTCTTAACTATATAACAATATATGGCATTGATTTCTTTATTGACTTCTATCAATTGATGCATACAAAATGTGGCGAAAATACGAAAATTTATATATGCCAGCTCATATCATGTTGAAGAGCTTTTCAAGGGGAGGTCAACGTCAATATCATTTGAGAAGCTGTTGTCAGAAGAAAATTCAGGTATTTCAAATAACATTTTCTCCTAGAAGAATACTGATGACATGGTATTTTGTATACAATTCCTGATTATGCATTGCTTGATTATTAAGTACGTGTGCTTCAATTTTCTTCTGCATGTTTCTAGGAAGTAAGGACATGATTAGGAAATCTGCCGAAATAGTGTCATTTTAGCCCACATGTTGGGTAGGTGGGATAGAATACAGAGGTTCCAAAATGTTGTCTAGTTCTGTTGAGTTTCTAAAATGTTACATGATTTTGAAATATTCTTATATGCCATATATTGAGATATAGTTTTGACATTATGGTGAATGTTATATATGAGAACTTCTCAAATCACATTATTGTTGCGGACAAGCTGAAACATTGCAAATTTATGGGGCCCGCTACCAGCTAAGTAGTAACCGGTTGTTGTATCTAAGAAAGGGTTAAATGTGCTGAACTCCAGAAAGTAGATATTATAGTCAAAGTTTTAAAACTGTTCAAAAGTTGTCTTGAAATATAAGAATCATAATTTTGAGATAAAATTAGAGTAATCATTTCACTTTCCAGTACCATAAACATTTAAGTATTGATCGTTTATACTTCATGTCTACTGGGTTTATATGTACCCAGTAAATCTTTATTGTGTATAAAATACATTAAATTATAAAATCACAGATGCACTAGTTTTAGTTAAGCTAAAAATGAAAACCTAAAGGGGAAAATCCTCAACTTTGAAATGCCTGAAAGATAAACTTTTCAAGTTTTGATATGTTTCTTTATTGATATGAACAATGAAAAGCCGACTCTGCATTGCATTTGCACCTGATATACACAAATAGGCCAGGGAGGTAATAATATAAGAAAAAAAGCTGGAAATGACGTAACAGAGTAATTCCTTTTTTCATTGATTTTTATTCACATAATACCAATATTTTGGTATATAAAAAACTTTTTTTAAATCATTTTCTACAAACATTTAACAAAATATTTATTTAATGGATTAATTGTGTTAAAATACATCATGTTTTTGCTTAATTATTGTGAAATACATCAATATTTAGTTTTTTTCTCTTATTTCAAGCATATTGCCTTCAGTTTTCAAAACATATGATATTACACATGCAGAAAGACTCTTTTTAAGCTCTGCTTTTAGTAAACACACTAGGTTTGAGGAAAACTGCAAAATTTTGGACAGGTCTGTGCACCTCAGATGAATACGGTTTACTCCGAATGATGTTTCGTGGTTAACTTATAAAAGTGAAAATACACCGAATGGTATTCTTACTGTCAAATTCGCATGAGCTTACTCCACAAATGCATGTGTCACATATTTGCCATAATAGGTTATGTTTGTCCATTAATCACCTTTTATATGAGCCACAGCGTGTAAATACTAGCCCCGGTTAACGTGTACAAATGAAAGAGAATGTTCTGGACATTATGCATATGTTAGTTACCTTCTGTAAGGTATGATAACACTGTTCCATATCATTATGGCTTCATTTCGTATTCAAACTGTTACGATACATGTTTGTTTCCGTTCGTTTTCCTTTTCTGAAATTCCAAACATTGCGTATGTAAAGGTACACGTTCAATTTTGTGAACAGTGTAGGACCAGATTCGCCTGTACATCTGCAGAATCTGGTCAAGATCTGCATTATTCACAAAGTACTAACATAATTACGCCTGTCAGACCGAACTGGAACAAGTTTGGTACACTGTTCAAGAAATATTTTATCGAAAAGGTACACATTTGCTTTCGTTTACAGAACAGATCAGATCAGCCTGTACATCCGCACATGCTGATCTAGTGCAATTCTCTTATTTCGGTTGAAGTGTTATGTAAAGACCTTTCCGGTCGAACACACTCAGTTGTCATATTTATGTCCGTTAAGTCTATTAAATGCACTTTGAAGCATTTGCAGATCCACAATGGCATTTTTATTCTTGACTGATGTACTGTCACTGACTTTGATGAATAATTTGTATTCTCTACAGCGCCTGTTGATGGTCTCAGCTTTAATGGTACAGTTGGTCCAGCGTCTAAACCAATAGCATGAAGTACATCTTGTGCAACTGATGAGTGAAGTCTCCTCAGTGAAGTTACATCCTCAGACTCAGTCGGTATATGTGAATGTTCATCAGAAGGTACAGGAATGCTGTCAGATTCAGCACAAGTGTCACTAAAACTACTCCACCTGTTCAAAGCATAGGTATTTCCCTTTTTAATATATGTAAATGTCCTCTCTTTATTAAGCCTGTAGCTGTGTTTATACTTCCTTTTAATATCTCGCATGTTCACTACTAAATGTAGGCAACACTAATTCTAGAACACAATGGGTTGGACGGTATTATTTATCATGAAATGGATTCTTTTATCAGATGGAAATAGTGTCAGATTTCAGGTGTCTGGGTATTTGTGTTTGTAATTAATACTATTTAGATACAGTTACTTTGTGTGATTAAGGCAATGGGGTTTACCTCCCTTATATCTAGACTGAAAAGAGTATTGTTTGTGACAGGTATTTTTCTATAGCTCTATTTCTGGGATATTTTTTGAATTGAGTTAACAATGGGTTTTTTACTAGTATTAAGTCATACAGTAGTTGTTGAGACTACTTTCTAATAATGCTTAAACTTCTAAGATAAGTACTTAAATGATATACATTTAAGGCAAATTTATGATATTGATAATTTCTAAGGTTTCAAATCTGGTTCCATGAGTAAATTGAAGAAATTCAAGCATATTTAGGTCTAAGATGTTTTGTAAATATTGAAAACATGCATTGCATTCATAAGAAAACTAGGTTTTTACATTGTTTGGACGGCTGGGT
>JASEVX010001679.1:0-11676 GCA_031761405.1 Serripes groenlandicus | reverse complement strand
TGTCATTTCCGAAAAGCTACTAGTATTAAAAATAGAAGTCGCGGGCTTCTGCCAGGTGACTAATATGGTCATGTTTCGACGCTTTTTTTACCAGTTAGTAAAGTTCTCACTATCTGTGTTCTCAAAGATCAGGGAGGTACACACAGTGTCATAAATCCCTAAAACGGCAAATGGTTATTTACTTCGCTTGGTACTTTTTAAAGAATTTCGATGATTTCGGAGAATCATGGCTGATATAGCTGAACTAATAATGCAAGGAGTCTATATTGTGTGTCCCTGGTTATTGAAAGCGCGAGAGAATAAACAAAAACAGTCGTATTTACGCGCAAGTAACCGTTATCTTACGAGAGTGAAGGCCGTTATCTACCGGAATGGGTAAAACAAAACGGCCGACACCTGTACGAAGCGAGGCGAACATATTACTGATAAGGCTGATGTAACCGCACGCGTTTCATATCTCTGTAATATAACGTCCCTGGTATGTTCAACACAAGTTCCGTTCTATGGCATATACATGTACAGTACACACTGATAATTTTGAGCAAGGGCCTCGTCAGGATCTGATTGCGCAATTCCACAGACACGAGTTGAAATCTGATTGATTGTTTGGTGTTTTACGCCGCCTTCAACAATATTTCATCAGTGTTTTTCACGGCGTTTCCTGGGTAAGTTACCAGTACTATTGGTTCATGAATTCTGACACCAGCCATCCAGTCGTATTAATAGCCCAGCAACCATGAGAACCAAGGAACGCAGCCATTACTACCGTTTTTAAAATAGTTGGTATGATCCGGAGGGGGGGATTGAACCCACGACATCCCGCACCCGAAGCGGACGCTTACTTAACTAGCTATTCATTACTGAACACAATACTAGAAATTCATATTCAAACATATGTCTTATTAGTTAGACTGTATATAATGTCAATTTAATAACATGCATATGTGGACTTTTAAACAAGAGGACCAGGATAGTCCTAAATCGCTCACATTATTTAATAGAATTTAATAGAAATAGTCTTACTCAGTGCAAACAGGGAAAACAAGCAACGCCCCACTGGTGGCTTTTTTTATCATCGTCTGCTGCAGATTTGTTGCATGTGGGAAAAGGGTCAACACATGTTGATAACGTGTTTTTCTCTCAATGTTATACCATTATGGACTAGTGAGCAATGCAGTACGTGCTGATATTCACTGGCAGTAGTAAATATGAGCCGTTCCGTGTACAAACTAACATTACGACCTCTGCGTAGCAGTCCGCACAGGCTAATCCCGGCCGACACATTCCGTCTCAGGGGGGATAGATGTATAGAGTAATGATACCCGAAACAGAACATCCACCGGAAAGTTTCTGTCCGAGTTAGCTTGAGCGGCATGATTTGGCTGATCAGGGTCGATACTTTACGCAGAGTCCACAATGTTGGTTTTCTCATAATTCGGCTCATATTACATTATGACATTGAATATCAGAAAAGATTGCATGACTTAACAATCTACAAGTCAGTGGTAGGTCAGGATGATAAAAAATGTCACCATATTTAGCAGAGATTTAGATAAGGGGCTTTATTTGTCATTCAAACCCAATGTTGTGGGTACTCAAACGAATCGTCTCAGACAGCAGTGTCCAATCTATGATTCGAAAAAAAAGGGGCAATTTTATCCTAAAATTAATTTTATGAACAAATTGAGAATTCGTTACTTCTTTGACTATGTAAAAAACTCACCCCTTACATACAAATAGAAATAGAAATATATTTACATATTGTGACAAATACTTTAATGCAAGTACATGTACATCTATCTGTGCAAAATTTAAATGTTTCCAGTCTAAATGTAAAGAAGCTTCTTTGTTCTTCCTTTTTCAATTTCACTTATAGCGAGTAAGAATCAGATGTATGTTAGACTCGAACCAGTTCATACAACGAAGATATTGTAACAATAAGATACCTCTCATCTCCTCTGTCTCTGTATGACTGACTCTTTCTGCCCTCTCTCTCTCTCTCTCTCTCTCTCTCTCTCTCTCTCTCTCTCTCTCTCTCTCTCTCTCTCTCTCTCTCTCTCTCTCTCTCTCTCTCTCTCTCTGCCCTCTCTCTCTCTCTCTCTCTCTCTCTCTCTCTCTCTCTCTCTCTCTCTCTCTCTCTCTCTCTCTCTCTCCCTCTCTCTCTCTCTCCATCTCTCTCTCTTTCTCTCACTCTCTCTCTCTTTCTCCCTATCTCTCTCTGTCTCTGTCTCTGTCTGTTTGTCTATCTGTCTGTCTGTCTCTGTCTCTGTCTCTTTCTCTCTCTATCTCTCTATCTCTGTCTCTGTCCCTGTCTCTGTCTCTGTCTCTGTCTCTGTCTCTGTCTCTGTCTCTCTCCCTCTCTGTCTCTATATATATATATATATATATCTCTCTCTCTCTATATCTATCTCTCTATCTCTCTCTCTGTCTCTCTCTCAATATATATCACTATATTTCTCCCTCTCTCTATCTCTTTCTATATATATATCTCTCTCTCTCTCTCTCTTTCTCTCTCTCTCTCTCTCTCTCCCTCTCTCTCTCTCTCTCGTTCTCTCTCTCTCTCCCTCTCTCCCCCTCTCTCTCTGTCGCCTGCTGCAGATCCTTATGCGACATTCGAACACTACCTTCTCTGTCGATTTAACATCTCCCACGCGGAGACGCATTCTGACACATCTCGATGAAGGAAACAATTTAATTAATTAGTTTGGCAAACAATTTTTTTTATTAAACTGAACACTTTCTCCTTTTGCCACAATGTTATAAACTCAATTCAATAATTGTTTCTCTTTCTTTAATATATATTATCTTCCTATTAACCTAGATATTTTTAAGTCGTCAGTTTCAGGGAAGACCTCAGAACACATAGATTGATCAATATCATCTAATCAATGCATATTCAGTTATAGAGAATTTTCATATTTCTATTTCAGGCGTTTCTTAGTTGTCTGCTTCATATTCCTATTAACCTATATATTTTTAAGTCGTCAGTTTCAGGGAAGACCTCAGAACACATAGATTTATCAATATCATCGAATCAATGCATATTCAGTTATAGAGAATTTTCATATTTCTATTTCAGGCGTTTCTAAGTCGTCTGCTTCATATTCCTCAGCATTTCCCACATACAACAAAACTGCAGCAGGCAAAATTTGAGACTGTGTTCTATTTTCTCAATTCTCAATTCAAACGCCGAGGATATGTAACATTCTTCTCAATTCTCAATTCAAACACCGATTATATGTAACACTCTTCTCAATTCTCAGTTCAAACACCAATCATATGTAACATTCTTCTCAATTCTCAATTCAAACACCAATCATATGTAACATTCTTCTCAATTCTCAATTCAAACACCAATCATATGTAACCTTCTTCTCAATTCTCAATTCAAACACAAATCATATGTAAAATTCTTCTCAATTTTCAATTCAAATACCAATCATATGTAACATTCTTCTCAATTTTCAATTCAAACACCAATCATATGTAACATTCTTCTCAATTCTCAATTCAAACACCAATCATATGTAACCTTCTTCTCAATTCTCAATTCAAACACCAATCATATGTAACATTCTTCTCGATTCTCAATTCAAACATCAATCATATGTAACATTCTTCTCAATTATCAATTCAAACACCAATCATATGTAACGTTCTTCTCAATTATCAATTAAAACACCAATCATATGTAACATTCTTCTCAATTCTCAATTCAAACACCAATCATATGTAACATTCTTCTCAATTATCAATTCAAACACCAATCATATGTAACATTCTTCTCAATTATCAATTCAAACACCAATGATATGTAACATTCTTCTCAATTCTCAATTCAAACACCAATCATATGTAACATTCTTCTCAATAATCAAATCAAACACCAATCATATGTAACATTCTTTTCAATTCTCAATTCAAACACCAATCATATGTAACATTCTTTTTCATATGTCAATCCGAGTCGGCTCCTTTTAAATCTTTTCCCTCGTTATGAGAATGTTCTCCTTTTCCCTCGTTATGAGAATGTTCTCCTTTTCCCTCCCCCTCCCACCCCCAATGTTTATTTCAAACAAGTTCTCCTTTATCCCAATGTTTCAAACAGCACTCTGGGAAGAGTCATGAAAAGTGTATCCATTGTTTACATATATTTCAGCTTTCAAAAAGTCGTTTGCTGCTGAATTGTCATGTGTTGGAAATCGTATTTTTCCTGGTAGTATCTACTGTTCCAATAAAAACAACTTACCCCCGATTCTAAACTTGTTTATAGGTAAATTGGTAAATTCCAGTAGAGACACTGTTCAACGTCTTGTCATCCAAATTTCACTATTGTTGAAAGTCTTGTTGAACCAGTTTACACAATCTAGATTTTTTTCCAAGTGAATCACTGTGAATATTGCGTTTTATTACTGCACAATATATCATGTGGCAAGTGAGTGATTTTAAAGTGTTGTTATCTCAATAGACACTTTACTACCATTCACGGACATGTAGGGCAAAGAGTAGCAGTTAAATTCAATCTTTGTTTCCATTAAATGAACAAAATTAAACCTCAATTGACACCGTTCTTCAATTGTTACAGCCAGGATACACTATATGAGCCGAATTACGCGAAAACCAACATTGTGGACTCTGCGTAAAGTATCGACCAGGATCAGCCTTTCCATGCCACGTAGGCTAACCCGGACAGAAACCTTTTGCCTCCTTATGATAATCATTACCCTATACAGAACAAAACAGAACATTCTTGTATTGGTATACAATAAACGCATATTCATCGCCAAAGTGAGTGATATACAATTAGAAACGAATAAAAATACAAATGTTGCCAGGTGGTGAGCCTCTAACCCCTGTGACGGGATGTTAATTAGAAAAGTTAAATGATTCAGCTTGGTGATGGGTTGAGATCTCGTTTAGTCTGTAGTTAGTAACATGACTATCGGTATTTGAATATTTAAGTATTAGGTAGGGTAATTAACTAAGCCAATGAGATAATTTAAAGTTAAACTGATCATGACAAGTGATATATACGACGTATTCTAAAGATAAACGGAGATTATGATTAATTTCAATTTGTACAAAAGAAAATTCAGCTAGCAAATATTTGTACTGAATACACGACCTACCCTTTTAATTCTAATTATTGTCAACTAATGCTGACACACAGAAAATCTGTGTTGGTTTGTATCGGTAAGTAATGATACTGGAAAAGGTTTTAACCGTTTCCCACTTAAAATAATTGCAGCAGCCCAATCAGCACACGCAAATCGGCACGCTGGCGGCAATAAATGGGCATCACGGCATAACGACCCGTCAACGGTCCGCTATGGGCCCATTTTTTGTCCTAGCTTTCTCCAGAAACCTATTTGAAAGCTTACAGGTTGGTTATAGTGCGCCATTTTAATTCTCATACCATTAGAAAAAAACATAATCGTGAATTGAGATGTTTTATTCGACATAGTGGACCTCTGGCCGATATATATAGAATTGTCTAACCTATTTCACTATGATTCGATTGCCTGCCTTAAAATTACAACAACAACATGAAATATGTATTTTATTTTTGTCTTTAAAACACGTTTATTGCACAAATTATGTAATATATGGATATAAAACCATATAAAAGAATATGGGCCACTCCATGAGAAAACCGGTGATAGTGACACATTTTTCGATTTTTACATTTTTACATTTTCATATAGTCCAAATTGTCTAGTTTAGTTTAATATATATGTGGACTTCGTATGACGAATATTGACGCCGTAATGGACGTCAAAACAAGACATGTCGACGTCATTTTCATAATTTATGCTCGACTCTCAAACAAAATTTACAGCAACGTTATTTTTACTTTTATCAAAATGGCTTGAGAACTATTCAAGCCCTTTAACGTATAACTTCTGTGACATGCGTCATTCGTCTTTCACCAATGGGCTGTTTAACAATCTATGTGGAAAAACAGCCAGTTGCTTGGAAAGTATGTTTTGTGGTGTACTGGTGTGGGAGAACCAGGACACGCATGAGTAGGTGAACTGGTCGACGTGATATGACTGAAAAATTGTTGAAAACGGCGTTAAACCGTAATCAATCAATCAATCAATCAACGTATATCTTCATCAGTAAAGCAGTAGTACATTGAATGGTGGTATAATTTAAAGCACAACGTTTTGAACAAGATGTCAGGGTCGTGCTGAAACACGCACACATGTACATGTATGACATATTGTTGGAGTCTTATTTCCTGTGCTACACGAACATTATTTCTGCACATCTAGATAATTATGTGAATGCTGCCGGGTGCATCGATTGCTAACAAACTTAGGAAACAATCCGGAAACTAAATTCAATCTAGATCTACTATATCGAAGGAAATGCATTGCATGTATTTAGATTTCGTTTAACGAGGTCTTATTTCAAATTTATCCGATTTACTAAAACATGTGTGGTTTGAGTTTATAGCGACCTCATAAAGATCTGAGATCAGTGTCCGAGTTCCTATCGGTTCACTACCAATTCTCAATCGACAATAGTCAATAATACGGTTTCAGTTGACAGAGTTGGAAACTCTGTCTGTGTTGTATAACGGAATGCATTGTTGAATGACAAAATAACAACAACAAACTTGCATGACAGTTGAAGTGTTCCCTGTTATATAAGCATTTAAACAACGAGTTATTGATAATTCAATACAGAAATGGCACACAAGGTATGTGTAACTCTTCAAAGTCTTATTACTACAAAGATTTCAAATCATTATTGGACCCCGAAAACTACCTAACGATTGACATGCCTTATATATATCGACGAACTCTAACACATTTTAGGTGATCTAACCAAAGTTTAGCTATATAAACAGGATGCCATGACAACATTGAGAAAATGTTTAGAATTTGTACTTATTGTTTAAATAGAAATACCTACATTATTGAAGACGATTTACATTTTGTATTGATAAATGAACAAATCATTTAAATAGAAAATATTAAATTACATTAGCTAGGATGAAATAAGTGCATATATATGACACTAATATAATTCATAAAGTATGATACTTGGTAAATAACTATTTACATATTCGCATTTACTGTCCGTATTAAGAATTGTTGTCAAAATTGTGTATATTGTGAGTTGCTTGCAAACATTGATGTGTGTGTAATGTATATGTATTTTGGGCCAGAGGCCTTATATTACAATACATACTAAACCACTATAGCAATATAAGGCAAGCCTGGTGGCCATGTATTTCGACCGATCAACATGGTTTGAAAGAATCTCATAGAAGGTCACCAAAGAACGTTCCTACAAAACTGTTTGAAAATCAGACAATAAAATGCTAACAGCCCCCTCTCCTTGTGGTCATGTTTTTCGACCGATCAACATATTTTTTCTACAAAATAACAGTACCAACATGGCTTCAGGGCATCTGAAAGTGAGTCACCCATGATACCTGTGAAGTGTCATCCCAATTGTCTGAGTGTTTACAGATGAAAAGTCGTTCCAAGCAAAACGTTAACGCATGTACAGACGCACGACGGTCAATTCGACATGACATAAGCTCGATTGGCTAATAACATAAGACACTTGCAACGCTAACGAAGCATTGCATGAGGGCATGTCATATTATGTATCATTTTCTCCTCCCGATATCTGCAAGTCTGTCATCGACACACAATTAAGTTCGTCAGCAACGCAACTTTTTTGTTGAACGATGTATCATGTATTTAGAAAATGAGTTATGCGATAATAAAACCCAATATTCCGAGGTTGTAAATCGCAGTGGTGATAAGGCAATGTTCAATGATATTTTTTGTCAAATGAAGTATCATGCATTTGGCCAATGATATATGTGATACTAAAACCAACATGCAGAGGTTGTAAATCAATGCCGATTTGAATTATATTGCATACTTAAGTAGGCTCTCTGGGTGCATTTACAACTACAATGACAAGAGCTATCCTGATTAGACTGAACACATGTTTAAACTTTTAAGGGTTCCATTTAGTACAAATAACTTAAGGGGTTGTTACCTTGGCATAACGCTTCAAAATAGCACGTATGTTTTACCAAGCAAGACTATAAAACGTTGCTATGTATATTGTATTTTTAATAATATTACAAAGTCATGATTCCTGCATTGTGTTGAAAAAACGTAGTATATTGATTCGAATGCAGAATAAATAACACACGTCAAAGGCCGATCTTTTATCATGTCGACATAATCTTAACATTGTACATTACAACCTATGGACATTTTACTATGTTCATGCGTTTTATAATAAATATTATTATATAACATAATATACTCACTCAGACAGTTCAATGTTTGTTTGAATGTTTGTATCAGGAGAACGAGCATACACTCACTTTCTTCATTTGTCGTAAGTTTTTAACCCTTTCGCTGCCAATGGCAATTAAAGCTTTTGCAAACAATGCAGATGCACGTGAAGTTTGTCCGAAGTATCATGAATGCCTATGTTACCTGCATCTCTGTGAATATTGCTTGTGTCAAAAGACGAACTAGTCATAATTTGTTTCAGAGAGACACGGATTCAAAACACAAGTTATGCTATCGAGAAAAAAAGAGTAAAAAAACACGGATCCAAGAAAATATTTATCTGTCAATGGTTTCAAATCAATCTAAGAGACGTATTTTCCTTTACTTCTCTCTTGGTATAGCAACGCCTTACCGCAGAGAAAGGTGAAAATCATAACCTCATGAACTACGGTAAAAACCCAACCAAACTCCGCGTAAACATGTAAGTTCACACACACAAAAGTGACGTCAAACTTAGAGCGGTAAATACGTCATTTCATATGAATGCCACTATCACCGGTTTTCTCATGGACTGGCCCATATGTATGTCTTTGTTAAAATACGATTGAAATAAACTTATTTATTATTTTATCACGTGGGAACTTGGCTGAAGTGAGATAATGTGTTCAAACAACTTTTGAATGATTGAGGTTTTTCGGCATTGAATCATTTAAAGAAGCAAACTCATTATAAGTAAGCCACGTCACATAAGTTAATGTTTTTGTTTTTCTTTTTAAAAAGAGTTCCAGAGCATGATCACAGTTTTCATTGCAAATGAAATATAATTGACATCAGATTTCGAGACATGGCTTTGCGGTTTATCGTCCACTATAGAACACTTTCTATGAAGTGTTAAACATGATTGCACCATCAAATCATCGCATCCTTTCTAAGATTAAGTACTTTTGCTAGAACAGGCTTAATTCCTGGTGCATGTGTATTTTTTCTCACTAAAGATAACAGCTCACCAGAATTGTGTCTAGATGACATAACCACGGCCCGATATGTTCTGTCGGTTGTCGGCCCCATCGGTTGCCGAGTTGCATATCCGACAGGGACCCGCTGTCAAGTGCCCATAGCGGGCCTCTGTATTGTATATAGTGGACCGACAACGGCCCGACCACGGCCCGATATGTTCTGTCGGTTGTCGGCCCCATCGGTTGCCGAGTTGCATATCCGCCAGGGGCCCGCTGTCAAATGCCCATAGCGGGCCACTGTTTAAAAGATAGCGGGCCGACAGCGGCCCATTGTTGGTTTGCTGACTGGGAGACGACTTTGAAATTATCAAGTACACAATATAGGAGATCGATATTAATGATAGTTTGATTGTTGAAAAGAGTTAATATTATTTTGGCAAATGGAGAAATTGCTCATTATGAGTAATTTCTCCTTTTGCCACAATGATTTCAAAAGTCGTCTGCTGCAGAGGCTCAGAAAGGGCCTATTTGTGGGAAAGGCTTAATTTTTGGTCATTACCTGATTGAATGTTTATTTAAATCAAGGACTATTATTTCATAGTCCCTGTTTAAATTGTTATTGGAACAAGTTTTCTGTGAATGGGTATAAAGGGATGAAAGGTAAAGGTGTTAGAAATAAGAACACGAGTTAACTGCAAAAACACAAGTTTATTAATTTATTGTTTATCAAAATATCAAACGAGCAAACACTAAAAAGAGTTTCTTTTTTGGTTCCCGTTTTCAGCAATTACATCAAATAGAATATCGAATGAAGCAGATAACAATAATCAGTTAGCACTATTTTCTTTAGTATGTTTTATGTTTGCTCGAATATAACGGATAAGCATACTGTTTATACCGCGCAGTGACGTAATATGAACACAAGGCGAGCCTTTCATTTAGGGCTCCTATTTTTGGTTCCCGGTTTGATATATTGTTGGAGGCAAGTAACCATATTCAGTGGAATGGTTCTCTATGTTCTATGCTTCTTTGAATCAAGTATTCTGTTTAGATTAGATACAGTATGAATTTCGCTAAATTTATATTGAAATAATATACCGGCCTTGTTTTCTTTTTTTAAACTCACACATGTAAATAGAGTGTAAAAGAGATGTTTAAAAAATCATTTAGAGAAATTTCCGATATTTGGTCACACTGGCAGGTCTATAAATCTCCTTGTGCTAATATTTTAAAGCATTCCTAGTGTATCCTATACATATTTACAAAGAATTTAAACTCATTGTTACTTATTCAATGCATTCTGGTGAAGGTATACAATCCTTTCTACGCAAACAACATTTTTTAAGGGACTATTTGACTTAGATCAGGACTACAGTCAGGCCACTTTAGAGCCATTTAAGGAAATGACTTAAGTGGTTTTTAACGTCAACACTTATCCATACGCTGTAGTCATCAAAATGATAGCGTTACCGGAAACTCCCGTACCTTATTTAGAGAGAACGGAAAATTTCTGCTTTAGCAATTTCTCATTTTGCCACAATATTTTTCCACTTTTCGGCATAGGTTATCCATTCAATTATAGAAATATTATAGGGTTCGTTTTCGTGTGGTTACTTATTAAACTCGAAGCCAAAATCTAGTTTGAGGTCTTTATTTTCTCCGATATATCGTAGATATATGATTTCCCTCTGAAATTGTATTGTACAACACATATTAAAACACAATAACAAGAATTTACAATCAAATCGGACAATTGGAAGCTAATTACATATGTAAATGATCATAATATCATTTGCTGATATGATGATCCTTTACTTTACAAAACAACATTAAAATAGATATTATATTACAATACAACGACGTAAAGACAACAATGCAATACAATATTATTACATTACAACATATATTAACACTTACCAATTTGTGGAATTGAGGGCATATACTTTTTACAATCCTAATGTACTTTCTTACTTTCTTACTTTCTTGTAAACTGAAATGTTAAATAGAAATAGTGCACTTAGATTAGAATGAATAGAAATGTGTTAATTAAATGAAGATTAGGCTGTGTTAAAGAGTAGTTAAATTCAATAGATCCAAACAGAAGAATCTCGACAGACAATTCAAAATAGAGCAAAACGAAACAAAGTACAAGAAACACAACTTACTTAACTAATATGAAAGACTGACACTACACTCTATTTCAACCACCAAAACCAGACTGAATGATATGAGATTGGATTGCTCATAAAACATGAGCTCACCAGAGAGAGTTATTTTAAGTCTCACTTTGCACACTTTACACAGGTGAACACTGTTCACCAGTGTTCACCAAGTCATAACAAAAATGATCCTATCACAGAGATTTTCTATTTTTTGACAAAATATGTTCAAAGTCATCTGCTGCAGAATTGTCGTATGAGGTAAAGTGTTAAGATTAAAAC
>JASEVX010001678.1:0-11681 GCA_031761405.1 Serripes groenlandicus | reverse complement strand
CAGCAAAAGTCAATTTTCTGAGTAACATCAGTAAATGAGAAGGGTTTTCAACCCTGTTGTCATGTCTCTTAATCCAGCGGTCCCAAGCTTGCTCTCTGTGAAAGTCACAAAGTAGCACTTTCGATTCTGAAGTAAATACCAGTAAGACACCACATAAATATTTAATTTTAGAGGTAGAAATTAGGATTGAACTTCATAACTTGAACTGGTTTCCTGCAAAAATTATACCATAGGTGAAAAGATCAAATAGTGCAAATGGTGATCTATATTCTAGTCTCATACATGGATCAGAGTTATTTCAGCTGCATTGGCTAAAAGCCAGTTGAGCTTATGTCAAACAATAATATCAAAATAAACTAGAAATTGCATTTTTCAGCTGAGGGTTCTGTGACCATGACCTTTGACCTCAAAATCAAACAAAATCAATAAGGGTCATCTACTGGTTAGAACCAACCTGCACACCAATTATGAAGTTCCTCGAAATAAGCATTCTTTAGTTATTGAGCGGAAACCATTTTTCAGCTGAAGGTTACCATGACCTTGACCTTTGAGCTAGTGATCTCAAAATAGGGGTTATCTTCTAGTGGTAACCATCCTGCACACCAAGTTTTAACTTCCATGGCCAAAGCATTCTACCGTTATTAAGCACAAACAAAATTTCAGCTCATTTTCAGTGACCTTTCAGCTCAAGGTCATTGTGACCTTGACTTTGACCTCAAAACCAAAGAAAATAGAAAGGGGTCTTCTACTGGGCATGGCCAACCTGCATACCAAATATGGAGTTCCTCGGCCCAAGTGTTCTTCAGTAATTGAGCGGAAACCATCTTTTACCTCACAAGGTCACTATGACCTTGATCTTTGACCAATCAAAATCAATAGGGGTCATCTACTGGTCATGACCAACCTGCATAGCAAGTATGAAGTTCCTACACCCAAGCGTTCTTCAGTTATTGAGCGGAAACAAGTGTGAAGGACGTGACCTTGACCTTTGACCTAGTGGCCTCAAAATTAATAGGGGTCATTTACTGTTGGTGACCAACCTGCACACCAAGTATGAAGTTCCAAGCAAAAACAATTTTTCAGCTCATTGTCATTATATACTGACCTCAAAATCAATAGGGGTTTTCTACTGGGCATGGCCAACCTGCATACCAAGTATGGTTTTCCTCGGCCCAAGCGTTCTTCAACCATTTTTTACCTCACAAGGTCACCATGACCTTTGACCTTCTGACATCAAAATCAATAGGGGTCAGCTACTGGTCATGACCAACCTGCATACCAAGTATGAAGTTCCTACGCCCAAGCATTCTTCAGTTATTGAGCAGAAACAAATGTGACGGACGGAACAGGCAAAAACAATATGTCACCCCCATGTATGGGGGGAGACATAATTATAATGGTTAGTCAACAGTTTCTTAAGCTTTCTACAGCAGAAGCATCTTAAGTTAACATAAGATGTACCTACAAATCAACTTACCAGGGAATTCAGATTCAATTGCACCAATCTCACTTTCATCAAAGTCAGTGAGGAAGTGTTTATATTTCCAGTCCGGGTTTTGTTCTCTGATAAGCCTCAACGCTTCCTGAATGGCATTTATCGTTTCGTTTTCGACGATAAAGGTCGCCACAACTTGGTAGTTCACATTTGTTTTAACTGCTATAAAGAAAAGTGGCAAATCAAACATGGTAGTCTTGTACGTAGCATCCATAAATACAAGGCTACCATACCGAGCCAGCAATCTCTTCTGATGTGGTGTCTGGTAAACAAACAAGAACTTCTGAAAAATATTGAAAAATACAAAATTAAATATACAAGCGCAAGTAATGTTTCTTTTAATGTACATTTGGAACAAGATGTGTTTGTGAAACACTGATGCCCCCGAATGGCAACATCTAGGTCAAAGGTCAAAGTCGCCAGGTCAAAAATGCTGGTACTGACAGAAAGGTCATGTCACAAGGAATACACATGTGAAATATGGTAGCCGTACCTGTAATGGTTCAAAAGTAGTGGTCACGGTCAAAGTTTTTTTTCGAGAATGGCAACATCTAGGTCAAAGGTCAAGGTCGCAAGGTCAAAAATTTTGGTACTGACAGAAAGGTCATGTCACAAGGTATACACATGTGAAATATGGTAGACGTGCAGACAGGCCAAAAACTAGATGCCCAACGAATCGGTGATTCCGGGGGCATAAAAAGGATGCAGTATCCGTCGATATTACACAGATTTATTTTGCACTCAGATCTATTTCATGTAATGCTTAGGACATAACTATTTCCATACAGTAAAGTTACAAAGCACTTTCATCAAACTTTTGTTGATTTAGAGACGCGCTAACCTCTTCTTCAACTTTGTCAACAACAATGGCGGTTTTCAAGTTATATTTTCCAAGACCCTAGCAACCATCAGAAAGGAGAGTTTAATTGTGCGATAGATCGTTAATGTTTATTTATCTAAACAATCCAAAACGAGTGTTCATTTTTTAAAGGTAAAGTGTTTAAAACAAACAAAATGACAAATTTTAAATAGTCAATATCATATTATACAATAACTAGAATAGAATGGAGTGCTCCCCAGAGCACGTGTGTCACCTGCCGGGGGCCTTGTCAGAAAATTTGAATTTTTGACAGAAAAGGGGCAATAACTCTAATATAAAAATATTTGGATTATCCCCCTTTTGTGAACCCATAACAAAGATTGATATAAACATTTGTCAGAAGTTTCAATCCAATCCTTTGAGTAGAAAAAAAGTTATTTGAAAACATGACGAAAAAGTGTGACGGACAGACAGACGCCGGAAAAAAAGTAATCCCTAAGTGCCTACCATGCTACGCAGGTGACACAAAAAGGTTATCACATGATTATGGGAATCTATTGTGTTGGGACTAGCAAGCTCGGGCAACTCAGCCGAAGAGCTTGTGCAACACAATATTTTCCCATATAGATGCAATAACCTATAATACCGATTCTTCTATTTGATATTGCACTCAGATCTTTTCCATGTGAAGTGCTGCTATGAACAGAACATTTACCATAAAATAAATGTTACAAAGCGCTCCCATCCAACCTTTGATCAGCAACAATTTTTACATTGTTTTAAGATTGCAATGCAGTGGAAAATTGATAAGCATATAAAACCCCACATATGGTATATGGTATTTGGAACTATTGTGTTCGGAGTTGTTCATTTGGCTGAATTCTTACCTCATGAGCTTTTGTAACTCGGCAGAAGGATCTCATCAAACACAATGTTTTCCAATAACTATTCAATAACATATAAATCTGCAAGTTTGGAGTGAATAGATGAAGACCATTAAATACAAAGCACACTGGAGAAAGGACCTGTCAGACAATTTTCCACTTGTTTATCAGTCTTCAAGTGACAATGATCTTTGATTACAGCCATGGTTCTTACATGTGGCAATACTTAAAGTAAACAGCTATTGATAAAGGTACGAACATGTTAGATTATTACTTCCAAAGCATTTTCAATGTATATTTTTAAAGACATGAGGGCCATAGTGGCCATGGATTGCTCACCGGAATTAAGTCAACCACATAGTCAATGACAATAACTCATTTTGCATTCAGGTAAGCAAAGACTTGATTGTAAACAAGATAACCCTTCAATTTGGCCTAGTGACCTGGCTTTTGACCAAACATGACCCATATGCAAATCTAGCCTTGATATAAAACAAATATGATTTCAGACAAAGTTTCCACCTGCTCAATTTAGAAATATGGCTTCCGGAGTGTTAACACTATTTTCCCTCAATTTGGCTGTAATTTTTAACATAGCTCATATTCGAAAATAAAAATGGGGCTTCCATAGTGTTAACAATATTTTCCAACAGTTGAGCCTAGTCACCTTGTTTGTTTCCGGACATGACCCATACTCAAACTTGGCCTAGCTATTATCATCAACACAAACATTCTGACAAAGAATTTCCTTCAATTTGACCTTGTAACCTATTTTTGACTTGGCATGACCCATATTCTAACTTGGCCTAGAAATCAGCAAGATAAACAAACTGAATAAGTTACATGAAGATTTGATGATAATAGTGGCCTCTAGTATTAAAAAGAAAATTGTTGATGACAGAAGACAAACAACGGACAAAAGGCTATCACAATAACTAACCATGAGCACCTCTTGCTCAGGTGAACTAGAAATGTTGACAATGGAAGCACAGTCAACGGACATCAGGCCATCACAATAGCTCATCATGAGCAAGTTGTCCTCAGGTGTGCTAATAAAAATAACCGAAAAAACTAACTGTATAAGAAGTGAGTTCACAAACCCCTCGAGACAAATTCCTCCTTGAAGATGTAGATTTGCTATTTTTTTGACAAACAAACATAACCAATGCTGCAATGTGTTTTAATTTTTGCAGTTTATAACACATCTGCAGCAGACAACTTTTAAACACATAAATGCATATTTTTTTTCAAATTTCTCTAACATGCATACAATTTTATGACTTTGAATCACAAACAAAAATGAAACTGAACTTTTTAACAACGTAAAATAACAAACATTGAAACTATAGTGTTATGTCTGACCCCATCAGACAGAAATAATAGTTAAATCATTTTCCCACAAACAGCAGACAGGCGCGTAGCTAGGCTTACGCACTTACGCACGTGCGTAAGAAATATATTGAGAGTTCCAAAAATGAAAATGAAACAAATGCGAAAAATGTAATAAAAACTGGACCCTAAGGAGGGTAAGGGTGAAAAAAGGACAAATCAGAACAATTCAGACATGATCAAATTGTAACATGAATAATCTATATTTATTGCTAATATTAGATGTCCTATGTAGTTTGTATACAGTCATATAGTATTTTCATATTGTACATGGGAGTACGATATTCGAAGTCTATTGTTGGAGCGAATTGTGGCCCGTGCCATTTATTTGGATCTGAGAAGAGATCGCTAGTGTTGCAACTTGCAACAATCAACCGACCTAAGCAATATTGGCAATGTCATCACCGCTCACATTAAGTGCAAGACACATTCGCTTGAAGCGGCTGAACACTCACTGCAGTTATCTCTGGAATTAAGAAAAGTATTGCCCCAATCAGTTTCCTATGCCAATGATGTCCTAGTTAGCTAGAACATACATGTATTACAAGGCATAATTGATACAATTATATCCTTTGTTGTAAACACAATCTAGCTATACGGGGTCATGAGGATACACATAGTAACTTTAAAGCACTTTTAGAATACCAAGCCAAATATAACCCTGTGATGCGTGATCATTTGAAGAACGGTGACGCGATACACTTCACCCGCTATACAAAAGAGAGGAAATTGTGCGCAAATGCAAAAGTGTTCTTTGGGTTTATGACAGACGAAGCCACTGACACATCAACTATGGAGCAAGTGGCGCTCTGTTTGAGGTACTTCGACCATACAACCGAGTCGGTTAGACCCGACACAGTGTACAACCACTGTTTAAACCTTACTACATCATGCGTCCGAAGAGCCACTTGCCAGAAACATGATAAAGACCGCTCAAGAAGTGGCGTTCCTGTTTTACTTCTCGGGCAATCTGTTGTTGCGTTTTCATGAAACTAAGTAAGCATAAAACACATGGAAATTCGGATTAAATTACAGTCGCACTGAACACTTTCAAATGCTCGTATACGACGGTCGTTGACAGTTTAGATGACCTCTTCCTTAACTATGGTGATGCCAAAGCCGGGGCATATGAACTACGATCACTCAGTTCGGTTTCTTCGAGGTTTCACTTTTGTTGAAGTGCCAGTCAATGTTGGTAAAAATAAATTCCGAATGCTGCAAACGTTGTATGGGTATTTTGTGTATAGATATGCCGTACATAAAGGTATCGAGTAGGCTCATTTAGATATTGTGAAATATACGCAAAGAAGTCACCTGAGCCCATATAGACGATTTTTTTTCCCGGGGGAGCATGCCCCCGGACCCACCTAGAATGGTGCGTAGTCCACAAATCGACCCAGCTACGCGCCTGGCAGATCTGAAGCAGACAACTTTGAAAAAATCTAGGCAAACTTTTGAACGTTTCTAAAAGTATCATAAACTGACCAGAGATGAAAACATTTGTGACAAAAGGAGAAATTGCTTGTTTAAAGACATTTCTCGTCTTGCCACAATGATTTCAAATTTCATCTGCTGCAGAGACATCAGAATGCGCCGGTATGGCGAAAACCTGAAAAAATCTCCATAAAAGATAGCTTAACTTAATTGTTGAAAGGGTTAAGGTTACATATCTGTTAGTCATTGTGCTAGTATTGTTTTGAGATATCATGAACAAAACCTGTCAAGGCATAAAGAAGTTTTATTTTTTTATAAAATACTATTACAACCCCATCAGACAGAAATAATAGTTTAAATGATCTGCAGCAGACAACTTTGAAAGCTTCATAAACTGACCAAAGATGAAAACATTTGTGACAAAAGGAGAAATTGATTGTTTGAAGTCATTTCTTGTCAATGATTTCAAATTTCACCTGCTGCAGAGGCAACAGGATGCCTGTATGGCGAAAATCTGAAAAATCTCCATAAAAGATAGCTTAACTATGTCTCCCCCTGTATACAGGGGAGATATATTGTTTTTGTCCTGGGCGTCTGTCTGTCTGTCCTTCTGTCCGTCTGTCCGAAATCGTGTCCGCTCCATATCTCCAAGACGGCTTGAAGGATTTTCATGAAACTTGGCTCACATGTTCACCTCATCAAGGCGACGTGCAGAACCTGCGTCTCGACAATATAGGGTCAAGGTCAAGGTCACGCTTGAATGTCAAAGGTTTGAGGCTTTATTTCGTGTCCGCTCCATATCTCCCAGACGGCTTGAAGGATTTTCATGAAACTTGGGTCACATGTTTACCTCATCAAGGCGACGTGCAGAACCCGCGTCTCGACAATATAAGGTCAATGTCAAGGTCACGCTTGAAGGTCAAAGGTTTGAGGCTTTATTTCGTGTCCGCTCCATATCTCCCAGACGGCTTGAAGGATTTTCATGAAACTTGGGTCACATGTTTACCTCATCAAGGCGACGTGCAGAACCCGCGTCTCGACAATATAGGGTCAATGTCAAGGTCACGCTTGAAGGTCAAAGGTTTGAGGCTTTATTTCGTGTCCGCTCCATATCTCCCAGACGGCTTGAAGGATTTTCATGAAACTTGGGTCACATGTTCACCTCATCAAGGTGACGTGCAGAACTTGCGTCTCGACAATATAGGGTCAATGTCAAGGTCACGCTTGAAGGTCACAGGTTTGAGGCTTTATTTTGTGTCCGCTCCATATCTTCCAGACGGCTTGAAGGATTTTAATGAAACTTTGGTCACATGTTCACCTCATCAAGGCGACGTGCAGAACCCGTGTCTCGACAATATAGGGTCAAGGTCAAGGTCACGCTTGAAGGTCAAAGGTTTGAGGCTTTATTTCGTGTCCGCTCCATATCTCCAAGACGGCTTGAAAGATTTTCATGAAACTTGGGTCACATGTTCACCTCATCAAGGCGATGTGTAGAACCCATGTCTCGACTGTCTGTCTGTCTGTCCGTCCGTCTGTCCGTCCCAAATCGTGTCCGCTCCATATCTCCAAGACGGCCTGAAGGATTTTCATGAAACTTGGGTCAAATGTTCACCTCATCAAGGCGATGTGCAGAACCCATGTCTCGACTGTCTGTCTGTCTGTCCCAAATTTATAGGTTGGAATGTTTTGAGAGATTTTGACAGATATTTGAGGGGAGACATCTGTTTTTTGCAAAAACAATTCTAGTTTTTAAATGGTGTTGAAAATGCTCATCTCACAAACAGGATCAATTTTAGGCATCTGCTGCAAATTACCTTTGAAAACTTTGAAAATAAAGAAATTGCTCAGTCTCCTTTTCCAAATTGTTCCTTATAGTCTTTGATCAGATTATACTATAACCTTAATACTTTAATTAGCAAGCAATTCTCAGACACCTCTGAAACAGACAATTTGGGAACATTATGGCAAAAAGAGAAATTACTAATGCTGAGCAATTTCTCCATTCGCCACAATGTTTCAACTTTATTCAATAATTAACCTTCCATTTATAGGGATTTTCAATATTATTTGATACATGTTTTCAAAGTTGTCTGGGTTGGTTGTTTGTTGGAAAGGGTTAACAAAAATCAGTCATTTGTGCAGATTTGTTGTATGGGGTAATGGGTTCATTACAAATAAATAATTGGAAATTTCCCGCATATTATTGCATTTTGAAGCATCATTAAAACATTATTGCAAAATAACAAAAGTGCTTCTAATGAGTAAGTTCTCCTTTTGCCACAATGTTTTTAAGTTCATAGATGTATATTTTCCTATAGTTTCATCTTTATTTAAGAGATTATAAGAGATTTTTCTCATGCTGTTTTCAAAGTAGTCCGCTGCATTAGTATGAAGGGTCAATAGAACTGTATCACACTTATAGAGTTATAATGTCAGGTAATGGGAATGTTTTTAAATGGTATCTGTCTTTTAACCCATGTACATACATACAACAGGTCTTCAGCAGACAGCAGACCACTTTGAAAGTGTCAAAAAAATATTGTATGAAAGGGTTAGTTAGAACAGCATTTTACACCTCTTTAAACCCTTTCCCCCATACAACAATTCTACAGAAGACTAATGTTTGTCAAAAAATGGAAAATCTCTATAATTGAATGGATAACCTTAAAAGTGGAAAACATTGTGGCAAAGGAGTAATTGCTCGTTTTGAGCAATTTCTTCTTTTGTCACTATGAATTCAAAAAGCTGTCTGCTGCAGAGGCATCATAAAGCGTCTATATGAGGGAAAGGGTTACAGTAAGCTTATCCTTACATAAATGCATCATTTGTTGAGCTATTCTCACAAACAAGTATTTGTCCCAAATATTCTTCGTAGAAAATAAATTATTTTGGCACAAAAGTTCTTGAGTGTAGAAATGATTCCGACATGACGAAAAACAAACCTCTACCAAGATCATGATCAAATCATTTCAATCAATTATTTCAATCAGTAAATAACATATATATTTTAACACAATAATATGATTATATGCCAGAGTAAACCCTGAATAATATTAACCCTTTCCCCCATAAAGATGCTTTCTGACGCCTCTGCAGTAGATGGTATTTCGAAAACATTGCGACAAAAGAAGAAATTTATCAAAAAGTCAATTTCTCCTTTTGTCACTATTTTTGCAACTATTCAATTATTGTCTCCCGCTTTTAGCGAAAGCTGGGGACTATTATTTCTCATTCGTCCGTCAGTCCGTCCGTCAGTCCGTCAGTCACGCTGTCACAAAAACTTTAACCTTGGTCATAACTTCTGAACCGTAATAGGTACTGCTTTCATATTTCACATGTGTATTCCTTGTGACAACCCCTTTCCATCAATACCAATTTTTTTGACCTTGTGACCTTGACCCTGACGAGTTATGGCCCTTTACCCCTATGTATGACTAAATTCATTTCCGGTCTATTTCTCTGCAACCGCTTTTTGGAATTTTATGAAACTTCATAGGAAGGATCACCACCAAGTGTAGATGCGCATATCGTGTTTGCGTTCCGGTTGGATTATTTTGCACGGAGTTATGGCCCTTTACCCCACCATCAGGCTATGTATGACTAAATTCATTTCCGGGCTATTTCTCTGCAACCGCTTTTTGGAATTTTATGAAACTTCATAGGAAGGATCACCACCAAGTGTAGATGCGCATATCTTGTTTGCGTTCCGGTTGGATTATTTTTCACGGAGTTATGGCCCTTTACTCCACCATCAGGCTATGTATGACTAAATTCATTTCCGGGCTATTTCTCTGCAACCGCTTTTTGGAATTTTATGAAACTTCATAGGAAGGATCACCACCAAGTGTAGATGCGCATATCGTGTTTGCGTTCCGGTTGGATTATTTTGCACGGAGTTATGGCCCTTTACCCCACCATCAGGCTATGTATGACTAAATTCATTTCCGGGCTATTTCTCTGCAACCACTTTTTGAAATTTTATGAAACTTCATAGGAAGGATCACCACCAAGTGTAGATGCGCATATCATGTTTGCGTTCCGGTTGGATTATTTTTCACGGAGTTATGGCCCTTTACTCCACCATCAGGCTATGTATGACTAAATTCATTTCCGGGCTATTTCTCTGCAACCACTTTTTGGAATTTTATGAAACTTTATAGGAAGGATCACCACCAAGTGTAGATGCGCATATCGTGTTTGCGTTCCGGTTGGATGATTTTTCACGGAGTTTTACCCCACCATCCGGCTATGTATGACTTAATTCATTTCCGGGCTATCTCTCTGCAACCGCTTTTTGGAATTTGATGAAACTTTATAGGAAGGATCACCACCAAGTGTAGATGCGCATATCGTGTTTGCGTTCCATTTGGATTATTTTTCACGGAGTTATGGCCCTTTACTCCACCATCAGGCTATGTATGACTAAATTCATTTCCGGGCTATTTCTCTGCAACCGCTTTTTGGAATTTGATGAAACTTTATAGGAAGGATCACCACCAAGTGTAGATGCGCATATCCTGTTTGCGTTCCGGTTGGATGATTTTTCACGGAGTTATGGCCCTTACTTCTGAACCGTAATAGGTACTGCTTTCATATTTCACATGTGTATTCCTTGTGACAACCCCTTTCCATCAATACCAATTTTTGTGACCTTGCCCCTGGCGGGGGACCATGATTCTCTGAATTTGCTTGTTATACTTTCAATCAAAGGGATTTCCAAAATTTGTTCAGAACTGGCAGACTGATTTCTACAATTTTTGCAACAATCTTCTTTATTACCTTCAAACAATACATCTTCAAAACCAAAATATTGAACTAAATATAGGCGCAGACATGTATCATTGTTTCTACAGTACTTAACCATTTCTGTTGTCATTCCTTTCCGGTTTGATGCCAAGTCACTGTTATTGAAAAACATGACTGCCGTTGCCTGCTGTCCAACTCGGCCTGCTCTACCTACTTCCTGCAAGTAATTATCTTAACTCACAGGAGGTCGCATATGCAGAACCTTTTCAACTGAAGGGGCATTAAGTCCCATTCCCAATGCGACAGTAGCCAGAATAAGGCATGTGGTTGGATTTTTTCTGGAAACAGCACTTATGATGTATTTTTTCATGTCCGATGTATAGTCTGTGTGAAATTGCGCAAACACTCTATTTTCAGGAATTTCTTCCTTCCCATTGTATTGTAAGTTTTTTAAAGTCTTTGATAAATACTGGTAACAGTATCCCAGGGCTTCTAAATTCTCCATGTACGCAATTGTTAATGGAAACTTGTCCAGTTCATTTTATAATTGTTCGGCTAAAGGAATCGTATCTTTCTAATTTCCTAATATTGGGAGGTCTAACCACTATATCAATATATATGTTGGGTCTGTCAGGGTTGACTCCAATCACTTTGTGATCCTGGTACATCAATGACTTTGCTGAATCCTCTATAGTGTTAGGCTTGGTTGTTGCTGTCATAGCTAAATGTGCTATATGTGGATGGAGACATGTCAATTCTCCAAGGCGTTGGAATTTTGGTCGAAATTCCTGTTCCCTACAAAGTTAAAATGATAATAACAACATTTTGCAATTTCTCCTTTTGCAACAATGTTTACAGTTTACACCTTCATTTACAGAGTGTTTATACATTTCTGCCTAGATGTTTTCCAAGT
>JASEVX010001677.1:0-11689 GCA_031761405.1 Serripes groenlandicus | reverse complement strand
GTTGTCTCAGCTTGCTCAAGCCATGTCTAAAGGGGCGCCGCAATATTGGTGTATGACTAAACGATAATATAAAATAGTTGGTAGGTAACTCAGACTTCAAAAGTAAGGACGGGTAACTCAATCTTCAAGAGTAAGGGCGGGTAACTCAAGACCTTCAAGAGTAAAGGGCGGGTAACTCAAGACTTCAAGAGTAAGGGCGGGTACTCCAAGTACTACAAAGAGTTCCGGGCGGGGATAACTCAATACTTCAAAGGTAAGGGCGATACTCAATACTTCAAGAGCAAGGGCGGGTAACTCAATTCTTCAAGAGTAAGGGGGGGGGGGGGGGGGTACTTCAAGACTACAAGAAGAAAAGGCGGGTAACTCAAGATTTCAATAGTAAGTGGCGGGGAAACTACCAAGACTTCAAGAGTAAGGGCGGGTAACTCAAAATTCAAGAATAAGGGCGGGTGGTAACTCAAGGACTCAAGAGTACGGGCGCTAACTCAATACTTCAAGAGTTATAGGGCGGATATTCAAGACTTCAAGGAGTAAGGGCGGGTAACTCAATACTTCAAGAGTAAGGGCGGATTAATTCAAGACTTCAAGAGTAAGGGCGGGTAACTCCAGGTTTTATCAAGAGTTAGGATCAAGTTGTTCCATAGTTTGGAGCTCATATCAACAAATACAGTTACATATACATAATACATTATTATCTTTTGTAGTACAGAAACAACCATTATCAAAACAATACTTCTATAAAATAATTTCTTTATATATAACAAAATAACGTATTCAGCAGTAAAACCAATATATGACTATGCACTTTGTGCTGAAATAAATATATACTTTTATCAAAGTCAAACGTAAATACTCCCTTTATTAACGACGCGTGGACGGAAAAACAAATTTATGATCACTGGTACGTTTCACCTATACATAATTACAATTCAAACACTATTTGGTTGAAGCATACATAGAACAGTTAATGTCTTTAATCCCGCTGGCATAGATGCTCACTGAGAATACAAACAACATTGCACTACACTTCTAGACTTTGCAAGGGCTTCCCTACACCGAGACTAAGCTGGGGGACAGACTGTGCAGTGCGTATGCACACACTGAACTTTTTTCTGATCGCTTAAGGAAACCGGCACATATCATTGACTTAAATCCGTGACAAAGACAATATTTGTTTGCAAAATGTTTGAACCAATCTTACAAAGATCCCCCTCAGTGGGTTTTCTCCACTTATAATAAAGGTATACTCAACAATTTAATAAGGGATATCAGATATAACTTACGATGAAATGTTAAAAGCCGAAGCATGGGGTAGTAACTAACGGACGTTTGAGATAACGCACATGTTGGATACCGTCGCCACGCCCCAGCCCAGCAACGCGCTGAGCGATTGAGGATTAGGCCGCGATGTCGAAAGAGAGTCTTTTGATTGTTGTATAGGGGCTCGTGTGATATTTATCCAATGGGTTAGGGGGGGGGAGTTTATTACCTGTGCATATTTTCTTTAAATATCTGCAAACACAAAATCAACTACAGATGTAAACACATTCAAAATCGTCTTCGTCCCTACTACTGCTTAAATCACCAGTACCTTAAGATTCAAAGAGGAAACTATATCCGGTCTTTTAATTGGGCTCATTGACTGTTTTGTCTTCACATCAGACGAATCAGGTCGACTTCTCATACTGTTTTTATCATCAGTTTGTTTTGAAGAAACTCCATCACCAGCAGACCCATGTGATGCCGCTGTATTGTTGAGGAAGGAGGGTGTTTGTTATGGAGAAAGTTTGCTGTGTAATTTCGCCGATGTTTCAGGATCGGGACAGGTTTACTACATATGACTCGTGGTTGCGGAACTGGTTTTGGATTATCCCCATCGACCTCGTCGTCTCGTTTCGTCTTGCTAGAGATATCACGTGTTTAGTGGTCGTATTTTTAAACGAACTCGCCATTTCGTGATACGTATCATCCAATGGTGTCCTTACTACTTCGACGTTTTCTTCTTCTCCTTATCGTGTGTATCTCGTATTCTTTTCTCTTCGTTATCTCTACTGTGTTTTTTGTAATCTCTAGTCTTTTTACCTAGACGACTTTGCATTAAGGAATCGCTAGTTTACATAGCGTGTCAGAATTTTTTGGAGTTTTCTTTTTCATAATCTCGCCTGTACCAGTCACCCGGGTCGACTTTTAAAGTACCCTATTCGCATCAGTCGGGTCACTTTCTAAAACAATTGAAGAAGTTCAAGATTGTCTAATATTCACGTTCACGATCGGCCGGTTTGTATCCTTTGTTCTGCCGAGCGTATCCCCATTAATTGAATCATTGATTGTTTGGATTAAAGAATCCTTGTCAATCGCAGCTTTAGCTTCTTTTGAATGGTTTGCCATTGACTGTTTCGTTTTCCTTTGCGAGCTTATTTCCGATTTCAGCGATATATTTGATTTCATTGCTGTCAGCTGGTTTAGTCTTCGTATCCTCTTTCTATCTTAGTTTGAACACTTGATGCCAAAAACCCCTTTGAACAAGATTTTGATCTTTATTGCCGCGTGCCTTTTCAGCATTTCCATAGATCTTTTGCGAGCCTCATGCTTTGTCCTTTGTAGGCTAAAAAAAACAAGAAGAACAAAATGAAATTTAACTTAACACGCTTTAAAATAGTTTGATCAATCAATCTTAGCGATGAGGTGCTATCGTTGCTGGCATTCCTAGAACCAGGAGTTTTGTATTCAAGCCCGGTTTAGTGATATCAAATACTTTTATAATATGACATAATAGACTGACTGGATTGACACATTGCGAGCATTAGTAATGTACCCAGGAAGTAATTTGATTTAGTAAAATACTGTTGTGGTAAATGCAGCATGCAATCATTTATCGTGCCCGAAGGGTAGAGAGAGAGAGAGAGGGATAGAGAGACAAAAAATAAAGGAGAGAGAGAGAGAGAGAGAGGGAGGGAGAGGAGAGAGAGAGAGGGAGGGAGAGAGAGAGAGAGAGAGAGAGAGAGAGAGAGAGAGAGAGAGAGAGAGAGAGGAGGAGGTGAGAGAGAGAGAGAGAGAGAGAGAGAGGAGAGAGAGAGAGAGAGAGGGAGAGAAGAGAGAGCGGCGCGCGCACGTGAGAGAGAGAGAGAGATAGAAGAAAGAGGGAGATACGGCATAATGATTTCCCAGAGTGAAAGACAGACAGACCATATGGCATTGTGATTACCATCGATGGTGTATCGAAGGTAGAGAGAGAGAGAGGGAGAGAGAGAGAAACAATAGAGAGAGAGAAGGGAGAGAGTGAAGAAGAGAGAGGAGAGAGAGAGAGAGAGAGAGAGGAGAGAGAGAGGAGAGAGAAGAGAAGAGAGAGAGAGAGAGAGAGAGAGAGAGAGAGAGAGAGATGAGAGATGAGGATGAGAGAAGAGAGAGAGAGAGAGAGAGAGAGATAGAGAGAGAGAGATAGAGAGAGAGGGAGATACGGCATAGTGATTACCAGACAGACAGACAGACAGACAGACAGACAGATGGCATTGTGATTACCACGATCATGTTATCCCCAAAGGATTATATTAAAACATTTTACAATAACATATAACCATTCGAAGAACTTTCGAATAGTCCCTCCCTCGGCTGCGATAAATAGTGAGATTTGGAACATTCTGAAATGGTGAAATACCGGTAGTTTACACGACACTTCTGTAAACAAAAACTCGAAGTGTTTACACCAATGAAGCCTTCTTTGATGCATAATTAGAAGTGAACTACCTCAACAGTGCATTGTGTTGGGCTAATTTGGTTCTTGTAATATTAGATTTGAAAGTTGTTCTTGGAATATTCACTGTTGTACTAAACTTCATTCAAACGGGATTTCTAAAAGAGTTACTTTTTATCATTGACATTCACCTACAATTATGATTTTGCAACAAAGACAATGTTTCACTCGCTTGTTCTTCACATTCCTTGCTTCAGATGTTGTCAATTTTGGAAAAGTATCAACATAATCTTTGATACATGTATGGTAAGAATATGGTAACCCATAGTGGTAGTTGTAGCAGTTGTTTGCTTTCAGAAGGTACTACTTAGCCATTTTCCTCATATAGACGCTTTCTGACGCCGCTGAAGCAAACTGTTTTTCGAATACATAGTGACAAAAGAAGAAATTGCTCAAGACGAGCAATTTCTCCTTTTGACACAATGTTTTCCACTTTTAGTTTAGTCCTTTCAATTATAGAGATTTTCTATTTTTTGACAAAATATGTTCAACGTCGTCTGCTGCAGAATTGTCGTATGAGGGAAATGGTTAACCAGTTCCCATATACAACAAATCTGCAGCAGACGACTTTGAAAACTACAAGGCAGAAACACGGAAAAGCTTTACGAAATATAAGTATAATTACTGAAAAGAGTTGAAAACATTGTGGCAAAAGAAGAAATTTCTACTCTGGTCACAATGTTTTAAAAGGTCTTCTGCTGCAGAGGAGTCAGAAAGCGTCTTATAGGTGGGAGAGGGTTAACTCACCGTTTACACACAACAAATGTGAACGCTCCAAATAATCCAAGAAGTAGAACTGACACCACTGGTACGATGATGACAACTAAAAGAAAATGAACGCAATTTGTCAATAATCGTTTATGAAAAGTCGGGGCGTGCTTCGGGAAACTCAATAGTATCGTTTATATGGCAATATGGTATTTCTTATCGCTGACGTCTGATCCACATACACAATGTCCTTCAGAGATCTTGTGAAAAATTGTGATTATATGCGAACTTGCAGATTTATTTCATTAAATACAAAGGCCATATAGTTTAATTTAGTAGAGTTTGGCTAACTTATTGATCTGGAATGTTAAAATAAGAATCAATGGATTCCGACTTTCATGGCTTTTTGTATACAGTAAATATCAGCTAGGAGTCACCTAATTTCGTGAATTTGATTAAATACATTGAACAAACAATGGCTACTTTTATTTGCTACGCGGTATAAAAAGTCCGCCTCCAAACAAGTGAGAAATGCAAGAAGCGAAAACAGATGTTAACTCTGTCAGCGCCGAATTGTTTAAAGTAGACTCTTCCATGTTCGAAATCGGGTGTGTCCATTTCTCAATTTATGAAAGTTTTGGACTATTTTGGTAACTTAAAGGCAAACAATGCTGATTTCAGGTGAGACAGCTCGTTACGAGCTGACTCGCCTGATTCAGCATTGTTTGCAAAAAAATGAATAATGCCTTTAGCGCTGAAAGAGTTACGTTGATGTTGACCATTTAAATTCATATTAGCAAACATAATTGACCTTATCTTGCCATTTCTGCAAATATTTCTATGACGTACATAATTTCACACTAAATTTATAATATGATATATTAAATTATGCATGGAAAATATACAAATATTTCGAAGTAAATGAAATACACTGCTCATAATATATAAAAGCACATTCTATTTGCAAACATGCCAAACCTTTCAACTTCAATAACCAACTAGTTCAACTCAGTTCCCCAAAATTTCCATTTCCCTTGCTGACTGAAGTCATGAACTAATCAACAAGTGGAATAAAAACTATGTTTGTTTTAGCTAAAGCCCATAGAGCAAAAAGAAGCGGAGTGTTAATCAACATTTTTTTATAATGAGCAAATAGGATTACATGTGGTATGAAAATCCTTGTTTGTATCTTGTCTCGTAAAAACCACAGGGTTTTTAGCAAAACTAAGACATAACGTTAACAAAAAGCGTACTTCGGAGAAATGAAAACAAAGATTACTACAAATACAGACACGGATGTTTTCCCAAAACCAACAACAACAGAGTAAATATGCTTATATCCCACTATGTACCCAATGTCAAGGTTATGTTAATGATGTTGAGTAATACAAAAACAAGTCAACCCTTGGCATTTATTACGGCGACGGCATAACGAAAAGCAATTGCTCCAGTGCAAAATAATTTCAAAATCGCTTTAATGTGCTTCAGAGGATCTAACTAAACTGCTTGAGATTTATTAAAGCTTTCTGGTTAATAAACTTCTTAAACGAATTGTCTGTAAAAGTGTTAAAACAAAAATAAGATGAGCACTTACCCACATTCGATGATTTTTGTTCATAATCTGATAATCCAAAGTCCCCATAGTCGTAGTCCGTGAACTCTTGAGTACCTTTAATTGTTGAAGTCTCATTACCAATTGTGTCCGTTGTGTTTGAACCATCTCCAATAGTAGTTGTTAGTGTTGTTGATGTTGTATTGAAATCAACACCAATTGTACTTGTGCCGTTCGAATCAAGTGTCGATGTAGAGTTTTCCGGAGTGATTTCTGTTGTACTGGATACATTAGGAACTGTACTTGTTTCATTAATATCAGGTCGGCTTAATGTTGTGGTACCATTGAGATCAGGTGTTAATGTTGTGGTACCATTGAGATCAGGTGTTAATGGTGTTGTACCATTAAGATCAGGTGTTATTGTTGTATTTTGTGTTATAAAAGGTGTTGTAGTTATAGTGCTACTTGAAGCCGGTAACGTTGTAGTGCTACTTGAGGCTGGTAGTGTTATAGTGCTATTTGATCCTGGTAGTGTTGTAGTTCTACTTGATTCGGGTAGTGTTGTAGTGCTATTGGATGCTGGTATAGTTGTGGTGCTATTTGATACTGGTAGCGTTGTTGTGCTATTTGATCCTGGAATCGTTATTGTGCTTTTTGATGCTGGTAGCGTTGTGGTGCTATTTGATACTGGTAGCGTTGTGGTGCTATTTGATACTGGTAGCGTTGTGGTGCTATTTGATACTGGAAATGCTGTAGTGCTATTTAGTACTGGAAGTGTTGTTGTGCTACTTGGACCTGGTAGAGTTGTTGTGCTATTTGGTCCTGGAATAGTTGTAGTGCTTTTTGATCCTGGTAGTGGTGTAGTGCTGTTCGATCCTGGTAGTGTTGTAGTGCTACTTGATGCTGGTATTGTTGTAGTGCTACTTGATGTTGGTAGCGTTGTGGTGCTATTTGATCCTGGTATCGTTATTGTGCTTTTTGATGCTGGTAGCGTTGTGGTGCTATTTGATACTGGTAGCGTTGTGGTGCTATTTGATACTGGTAGCATTGTGGAGCTACTTGATGCTGGTATTGTTGTAGTGCTACTTGATGTTGGTAGCCTTGGTGTGCTAGTTGATGCTGGTACCATTGTGGTGCTATTTGATGCTGGTAGTGGTGTAGTGCTATTTGACCCTGGTAATGTCGTAGTGCTATTTAATCCTGGCAACGTTGTTGTGCTATTTGACCCTGGTAATATTGTTGTGCTATTTGATCCTGGTAACGTTGTTGTGCTATTTGTTCCTGGAAACGTTGTAGTACTATTTAATACTGCTCGTGTTGTAGTGCTATTTGATCCTGGTAGTGTTGTAGTGCTACTTGATTCGGGTAGTGTTGTAGTGCTATTTAGTACTGGTAGTGTTGTAGTGTTATTTGGTGCTGGTAGTGTTGTAGTGTTATTTGGTGCTGGTAGTGTTGTACTTATATTTGACCCTGGTAGCGTAGCGGTGCTATTTGGTCCTGGTAGTGTTGTAGTGCTACTTGATTCTGGTACCTTTGTAGAAGTATATGTTGTGAAAAGAACATCTGTCGTCGTTGTTACATCCGTCACATTGGGGGCTATGGACGTGCCCTGGCTGGTTGAAACGTTTATATTCGGTGATGTATTCCCTTCTGTAACCTTGATAGTAGTGGGTGTTATTGTGTATGTAGTTTGTGTATAGTTATAAACATTTGATACGGTTGTCAGAGTTGCATTATTTATAGAGGTAAATTTTGAATTCGTTGTATCAGTTGAAATTGTGCTGCTTTTAACAGCAGTACTTCCGGTAGTCGTGGACATTGGGGTGGTTGCTGTTACATTATAAACAGATGTGACTGTCGGACTGGGAACATGCGAATATGTTGGAGTGGTGGTGTTGGAAGAAACTGTCGTTGTACCCGCAAAGGTTTCGTTACTTGACGAGGAAGTGTTTGAAATTAAAACCGTTGTTGTCTCTTGAGAGGTAGAAGTTGTGTTTTTAATAGTACTTGCTGTTGTTATTGAATTGATTGTCGTGTTATATGACTGTGTGGAAGTAGAAGAGGTAAAGGTAGAGCTCGGTGGTCTCCCACTGTTTGTGGTAAGGGGTTCCGACTCTGTTGAAGACATTATGGTTGTAAGTATAGAATGGTTTTCTGTTGTCGGTAGCTGAGTTGTAGGAAGCAAAGTCGTCGCTGTGGGTGCGGAAGAAGATATATTTACTGAACTGCTAGAAGATGTGCTAAAATCACTAGGCGGCGTCACTCTTTCCGTTGTGTTAGTAACCACTGAAGCAAATGAAGAGGTAGCAATTTTTTGATTGGCCAAAGAAGATGTAGGTGCAGCAGTGGACGAAGAATTTACAAGCACGCGTTCCGATGTTGTAGAAGCAGTCATACTGGCTGTTACAAGCGAGCTATTAGATTGAGATGCTGAGGTTATATTTGCCACTGATGAAGCAGTAGACTGCTCAATACCTGTCGTCGATGACTCGTGTGCTTCTGTTGATAATGGTGATGGTGAAGATGTTAAATGTGTTGTCGGTGTTGTTGTTGTATCGGTTATCGACGTTTGCTCTGATGGAGGTTCGTAACAGGTTAATGACAAAAGAGTTCCTGGAGAATCTGAAACCAGATTAATATGTATTCCGATAATATTTAGATTAAATGGTATAACTATAAATCAATCTTTTAAAGCTAATCACATAAAATCATATTCTCACATTTTTAAAAGAATGTAAAAATAAATCAAGAAAGATGTTTTGTGCCGAGTTTATATAAAAGAAAAAACATATATGGTTCTATTTTTGTCCATAGGTAACACACACATTTTTAATTTTATCTTTAATAACCTTCTAGAAAAGTCAATACTCGTCGATGGGGCCCCAATTTTGGATATGTATTAAATAGCGGTCATGCAAAAAACACTGATTGAGCATTGCGAGAAGCTGTGTAATTTTCGTTTACAAACATATTACGGTTCTGTCGTAAATAGGTAGCGCCTATAGATATATTGGAAACAATGATGCGAATTTATAAAGCATATTATTATTTTTTCACTTGTACTGTGTATGGAACATTGCTGCTTTGCTTTGACAAAGGCTTCCCGAATTCAGTGAGCTTGTTTAAACAAACAAAAACGTGTTTTAGTGTGAATTCTACTATACCTGCATAAAATGTCAAACAATAAGATGAATTAGCACCGGATGTGTTGCCATCGACTGTATAGATAATCGTGGCCCTGGTTCCCTGAGAATTCAGCGGTGTCGATGGTGCCCCGCATCTAACTTGGATACTTTTGTCCTCAAACACAACGCCTAGTTTTGAACTACAGTTGATAGCAGGTGGGTACGAGTCAAACACCATCGTGATCCCCGTATCATTGGCGAGCAAGGAGCAAGAACAGTTGCTGAAACCGCTACCGGCTTCTGTTGACACATCCAGTGTTATGTTATGTCCGAAAACTGTTCTTGGTCTGCACGTGGAGATTGTTTGGTAGGGACTCGTGCATGTTTGACTCCATATTCCTGAATGTAAATCATGTAAACATATCATATCCTTTGTTAAGTTAAGATGGGCAACGCTTATGACAAACCCTTAGGGATTTAGAGACAAAAAAACGTCTGTGGCATCGCGCAATCTGATTAGGACATGTGCTCTTCGCCATCTTGTCATACGAGCAACAAAGAATCAACTGGACTCCGTTTGTGAACACAAGAAAAATAATGTTTTAATGAGCCGTCCCGCGAGAAAACCAACATTGTGGACTCTGCGAAAAGTATCGACCCGGATTTTCTGTTTCAGGAATCATGACTCTATACCTCCATCCCCCGGAGACGGTATGTGTCGGCCCGGATCAGTCTGCGCAGGCTGGTCTGGGTCGATACATTACGCAGAGGCTATAATGTTGGTTTTCTCGCGGGATGGCTCATAAATTAGCATCTTAACAGGGTATATAAATTCAGAGAATTTGCGACTAATCTAGACAAAGACCAGCCCGAACAAGGCGTTATTACAAAAAATAAATAAAATGTAGCATTAAGCCGATAATGTTAAAATCAGATGTGAGATGGTTACTTAACACTTTTGAATAGATCTTGACATACTACCGACTTGACTTTTTTTTTCAGACAGTGTAGAGAATGAGTAACTGTGTTTATCTTCGTATTCACATCTACTGCAGTGCCCCTCGGACGTATGCTCCTTAGAACGTCCACTCCAGAGCGTAATAAAAGGTAAGTGGTTGATTCACTCCCTGACGAAAAGCATTGTGGATAGGTGTGACGCTTGTTAGCCTAACACTCTATACACATACAGGCGGCTTTTGACGCATCTACAGCTGACGATATTTGGAAACAGTGTGATAAAAGGAGGAATGACTCGTAATAAACAGTTTCCCCTTTAGCCACAATGTTGTTGTTTTTCAACACAGTTCAATAATTATGATTTAATTTAAAGAAAATTTCCACATATTTGTCTAGACGTTTTTAACGCGTCTACTGTATAATTCTTGTATGATAATTTAATAGCAGGAGACGCAAAGATTTTACAGAAATTGTGTTTAAAGTGGCAATAAGCCTTAACTCTTTCGGCACCGAATTGTTTAACGTAGACTCTTCCATGTTCAAACTCGGACGACTCTATTTTCATGTTATAGGATTTTTGGAATATTTTTATAACTCACAGCCAAACAATGCAGATTTCAGGTGAGACAGCTCGTTACGAGCTGACTCACCTGAATCTGTATTGTTTGCAAAAAGCTCAATATTGCCTTTGGCGCTGAAAGAGTTAATGAAACAAACATATATATATTTCATCTTTCTTTTAGAGGAGGCGCATAGTGAAAGCTCTGATGTGATGTTGTTAATGTACATGCTCGCACGAGTCATTTCTGGTCGCTGATGAAAGGAGACCCATATTTATATGAGCCGTTCCGCGAGAAAACCAACATCGTGGACACTGCGTAAAGTATCGACCCGGATCAGCCTAAGCATGCTGCGCAGGCATACACGGACAGACACTTTTCGCATCCCGTGGTTTTTCTGTTTCAGGAATAATTTCGCTATACCTCTATCCCACTGAGACGGAATGTATCGGCGTGGATTAGCCTTGATTGATCTGGGTCGATACATTATGCAGAGTCCATAATGTTGGTTTTCTCGTGGAACGGCTCATGTGAAGTGGCGTATATGCATATATATAAAGGAAACAATGATTAACCCTTTCCCACATACAACAATTCTGCTGCAGCTGACTTTAAACACATCTGGTTTAATATGGTAAACCTCTATAAATGAAAGTTTAATCGTTGAATAGAGTTGAAAACATTGTGACAAAAGAAGAAATAGCTCATTATGAGCATCTCCTTTAGCCACAATGTTTTTAAAAAGTCGTTTGCTGCATATGTGTCAAAAAGTGTCTAGATGTGCATAAAGGGTTAATCGGTTTATCGACTTATGTAGGAGTTTATCCATACAGACCTTGTTATACAAAAAATAATTTTGAAATGTACCTGTCCATAATGTTGATATCAGCAAACCTTTAAGCAAAACACATATTTTGATTCCATCCATTGTACCTTGGTTCGAGTCATATTACGTGTACCATTGGTCTTTAATAACGGGTTATTGAGTCACACTGAAAGTCGAATAAACAAGTTAAAGGACTTTACTTTCTAATAA
>JASEVX010001676.1:0-11751 GCA_031761405.1 Serripes groenlandicus | reverse complement strand
CAATAATACAGCGTCGCCACCAGGTCTGTAGTCGCAATTATAACATTGTTAACCCTTTCCAACATTCAACAATCAGCAGCAGATGTCCGTCAAAACAATTAGAGTAAATATACGGAATCTTTTAGTAAATCTATATATAGCTAATGAACAGAGTTAAATAAATCAAGAGCAATTTCTCCTTCTTCCGCAATATTTTCAAAACTCGTCTGCTGCATATGGATCAACATGAAAATGCGTCTGTACGTGGGAAAGGGTTTGACATGACAATCGAGTAAGATGTGGGATAGGGATCAGTGAGTTACCCGCCCCTGGAACCCCATATGCCATATACAGTAACCATCTATTGTCCTTGATAATAATAGTATCTCCAGTTAGATCATTAAAAACCTCCCCTTCTCTTCACAAGCACGAACACGGAATGTATCTATTTTACCGCTTTCAGGATAACTTTGTTTTGTGTGTATTTGTATGAGTTTTTTGTACAATTCTTCCAGCATTGTTTAGGTATATATCGCGGCGTTTTCTGGGTACGGTCTGGTCACAGTTAGATTCATTAAAAACGTCCCGTATCTTCACAAGCACGGAACACGGAATGTATCTATTTACACCTTTCAGGATAACTTTGTTTTGTTGGTATTTGTATGCAGTTTTTGTACAATTCTTTTAACATTGTTTAGTTATATCGCGCGTTTTCGTGGGAATACTGGTCTCAGTTAGATCATTATAAACATCCCTTCTCTTCACAAGAACGAACGCGGAAGTTATCTATTTACCCTTGTCGGATAGTTTTGTTTTGTGTGAATTTGTATCAGTTTTGTATACCGCTTTCCACCAGTTTTTTTCCAGTTATATACCGGCGTTTTCTTGGGTACCTACATTATTACTTCATAAGTCCTTATCACAAATCACAAGCAAGTCAGTCGTTATGCCTAACCAAGGAGAGAATCCATCACAACGCATTTATAAAGAATTCGGAATGACCCCGGCAGGGGATCGAACCCGCCTCCTTCGGCACACGAGGCATTGTCGGATAGAAACACGTTTCGACAATATTCTGCCGTACAACAATAACAATACACTGTGGGGACGAAAATAAATAGTGAAAGTGCTACAGCAAGTAAAGTAATCCCTTTCAAAACATGTGTTCTACTCCTGATTCTAAATGTACACTTTCTAGGAGCTTGAAATTATATTTTCTTGCTTGTTCAACAATAATTGATAGTCTGTTAATTTTTTACTATTATATGAATATTTTTTATATACATGTTACAGGATAAAAGTCTTTAAACCGCTCAAAATATTACTTAATAAAACTTACGGTTGAAACAATGGATTTATCCGGGACAAAATCCTCTGCTTTATCTCAGAAAAACACTGAAAACATGTACTGCACTTTAATAATACAATAACGTATAGTAGAAGTATTTCAACGCATTGTCCATGCTTTACAACCTGAAGCATACGATTTTATAACTACATAATTACTATATATCTTACCGATATCAAACGATATTATATAAGTTGTATCATGATTTACCACATGCTACGAGACAAGTCTTTGATATGACCAGATATTAATCATATTCGACACAGTTTAAAATCGAGCCTCGTTTGGTGATTTTTGGGTCCTTTTTTGTTCCTGTTTAAAGATAACCCTTTCCCAACATACAGCCGCTTTTAAAAGATTATAAAGCAGACAAATTGTTGGCTAAAGGAGAAATTGAATTGCTAACCAGCTCATATATCATTACACTAATTTATGCCAATCAATTATACCAGTTATTCCCGTAAGTTACCTACACAGATAGACGCTTTCACACGCATCTGCAGCAGACGACATTTGAAAAAAAGTGAGGTGAAAGAAGAAAATGCTCATAATGAAACGAGCAATTAATCGTATTTTGTTTTACGATATTGCAAAATATTTAGGCGTGACGTACGAAAAAACTCGACTGTATTTTCATCTAATGCAACAAAATATTTAGGCGTGACGTACGAAAAAACTCGACTGTATTTTCATTTAAAGCAACAATATATTTTTAGAACTTTGTCCGAAGCCATTAATTTGTTTCTTTTGGAAACTGTTCGTACATTGAGAAGATGGGCACCCTATCAATGTATTGAAGTTAGTGCTTTATGAAGCTTTCAACAATATTTCGGTTATCTCCAGGGTAAATCACTGGTATTATTATTCCTGCCATGGAGGCATCAGTGGTGTTTTGCTCTTTCTACAACCCTGTGCACCGAGGAGGGGATCCATTAGTTAAATTCTCAGAATCTTTGGTATGAATTGACGGGGGATGGAGCCCTGATGGTGCACTATCGAGCCGCCGCGGTAGCTCAGTCGGTAGCGACGCGGGCTGTCAATCCAGGGGCCAAGTCCGGCCAACATTCGGTTCGACGTTTGACACAAATGTTACTTTGACACGTGTCATTCGTCTACCACCACTACGTGAAAAAGCAGCCAGTTGCTTGGAAAGAATGTTGGGTGTGAGTACTGGTTTGAGAAAGCCATGGAACTCAATAACTCGCCGCCGTGATATGACTGAAAAATTGTTGAAAATGGCGTAAAACTCAACGATTACTTAATCGCACTCCCCATTGCGGACACCACAGAAAGCTAATCACCCCATCAAGTTACATGATCTATAAACATTGAATAAATCAACCTAAAAAGATCTATTATCTGGGTGAACATCAACATTGACGCGCCAAAAGATCTTTGGTCCAAATGAGCTATATTAACGAAAAACAGTTTTGACCAGTTTTGGTAACCATACTTTGTGCAGTTAGATACTTTTAAAGCGTTATTTGATATTAAGACGTCTAATTCAATGATGATACATATATCGTTTGCTGACTTAAGAGACTTTACTGTCCTATAATTTAACTTTTCAGGGTTTCTGTTCGTTTTATTAAATGTTTTCGGACGTCCAAGCACAGGGTATCAGGTAAAAAGCCTGACCCAGTTCTATCTTATTAAGAGTATTTAACCCTTTCCCTCATATAGACGCTTTCTGACGCCTCTGCAGCAGACGGCTTTTTGAAAACATGGTGACAAAAGAAGAAATTGCACAAAACGTGCAATTTCTCCTTTTTGCCACAATGTTTTCCACTTTTTTGTCATAGGTTATCCATTCAATTAAAGAGATTTTCTTTGTTTTGACAAAATATGTTCAAAACTCGTCTGCTGCAGAATTGTCGTATGAGGGAAAGGATTATGACGAAAAATACAGTGTAAGTCCTCGTTTGCATATCTGATAAAATGGCTTATTCACCATATCGTGTGATTACATTGTCGCCATGTAACAAATTATGCAAAACTTAATTGAAATTGTCAATCTTCTCATTTCGTCTGAATGGGGGTAAAAAGACCTTCGGTATTTTCAATTTTCACACAGTATTTCTATGATAATGGGGTAATGTTTATAAAACTGTATCAAAGGTGTCTAAATTCAACGAATCGATGCGATGGCGACGATAACATTTGTCCTAAAAATCGTAAACAGTTCTCCTTGAAAACCCTTTCTCTCATATAATATATTTGCAACAGACGACATAGAACGCAGATACATGTATGCGTAAATATTGAAAACATCCTTAAATGTTAGTTTTATTATCAAAAAGAGTTGACATGGGTTTAAATATATTTTATATACTACTTGTCTGTTATCTACGGTGGCACAGAGGTGACATGTGTATGTTTTTATTTTTTATCTCGTGCGTACGACATACTATGTCGTGCGCACGAGATACTATGCCGTGCGCACTAGATACTATGTCGTGCGCACGAGATAATTAAGTCGTGCGTACGACTTAGTAACTCGTGCGCACGACTTAGTAACTTGTGCGCACGACTTAAGTATCTCGTGCGCACGACTTAGTATCTCGTGCGCACGACTTAGTATCTCGTGCGTACGACATAGTATCTCGTGCGCACGACTTAGTAACTCGTGCGCACGGTTGTTTTTACATGACATACGAGTCCATCTGCCCTCGGTCCATCCTTTCAACTGGCATTCTCCATGAATAAGACATAACATTAAGGCCACAGAGAACAATTCTCCTAATGTGCAATTATTACTTTTGTGACAATAAGTTCAAAAATCGTTTGCTGCAAAAGCTTAAAAACTCTCCTGCGAGTGGGAAAAGCTTAATAGATAAGTTGATCAATGATGGGAGAATGTAGTAGACAACATGGAACACTTTAATGCCAAAGCTTAGAAAATTGAAGTGTAATTATCAAAAAAGAGTTAAAAACATTGTGGCAACAGGAGAACTTGCTCTTTATGAGTAACCTTTTGCCTCTATGTTTTCAAATGTCGTCTACTGCAAACGCGTCGAAATGCGCCTGCAAGTTGGAAAATATTAATAGATAAGTTGAGCCTATTATTTTCCAAGTACCAGAAGTTAACGTTTAACATGATAATTTCAATAAGACATATTTCCCAAAACTACAATAATTCCTTCCTCTGTCGACCATTTTGAAATAGAAAAGAGAGCGAAAATATATATCATTTAACAACTGCATATACACTAATATTAAAATTAAGAATCTGATATAATCAGATAAAACACAATCTTCAACGAAACCTGAATGTCAAACTTAAATTGATTTATGTTTCACAATTGTCACATATTTGTTTAATATTCTATGTTACTACTTATCAGTTATGCCCTTTAATATGGCAGACAAGGGCGCAGCTCCCAATAGGCATTGTAGGCACGTGCCTACATATTTTTTCTCAAAATGCCCCAACTGCAGCTGCGGCGATAAACATCTGCGTAATTTATTGACCAGATCAGCCTGCGCTGTTCGCGCAGACTGATCCGGCCGACACATTCCGTCTTAGGGGGATAGATGTATAGAGTAGTTATTCATGAAACAGAAAATCCACAGGAGGCGAAAAGTGTTTATCCGGGTAGGCCTGTGTGGCATGCTTAGGCTGGTCCGGGTCGATACTTTACGCAGAGTCCACAATGTTAATTTTCTCACGAGATGGCCTACACATTGATTATTGCAAAGCTACGCCCCCTGACAGACAAGGGAGATTGTCTTAGAAGTCCTGGGAACTGTGTGTTCAAACAGTAAATCTATATGATTAGTTGAGAAAGGCTAATATCAACATCGCTTTACTATTATACTATTGTTCAGTTATTGAAAGTTAGAAGCAAAGCAGGTCGGCTTAAAAAATAGCTAGTGGAATCAAGTGTTCGTTGATTATTTTATTATATGCTCTAAGGTCAAATATCAGCACTTGGAGGCCGTCTTTATTTACATGTAAATGAAAACGTTTCAACCCTAAATTGTCACACTTACTTCAAGTACTACAGGTAGAACACCATAAACCATTGAAAAGAGTTACCTCTTAGCTTAAAATGATACAACAGTATTTCTTTTAGGTGGGGGTGTCATGTAGTATGCAATAAAGAAATTACACCGAGAAACTAATTCCCATCATTTTTGCACACAACCAGGGGGGGGGGGGGGGGGCTAAAACTATAATTGTTTTAGATTGTTTCCATAGATCTATTTTTTTTTCCTTTTATTTTTTTGCCATTAGTATTCTATTTGACTTTGTTAAAACTTAAGTGCTATATGTATGTGATATGTTGGGCAAACTTGCCCTTTTTCCTCAATAAAATATATCTATATACACGGCGTTTCCTTACCAGTACTGAGTTAGTCGTAATGCTTACTCCACATCCTGAGTACCAAGGAGGACAAGTCATAACTACCATTGTTAAAGTATTTGGTATGACCCGAACCGGAATCGAACCTCGCCATCACTCGCACCGAGGCGGACGCTCAACTACTTCATCACCGTGGCGGCTTAACGCTTTCAGCGCCAAATTGTTAAAAGTAGACTCTTCCATGTTTAAAATTGGGCGTCTCCATTTCTCTTGTAATAGGGTTTTTGAATATTTCTATAACTAAAACGCAAACAATGCTGATTTCAGGTGAGACAGCTCGTTACGAGCTGCCTCACCTGAATCTGCATTGTTTGCAAACATCTCAATATTGTCTTTGGCGCTGAAAGAGTTAAAAACATATTTTTATGAGTTTGTTAGCCGAATAAATTAATCAAATTATCTGGGCTGATAATGTTATTCCGACAAACAGTTGAAATTTTATTTTGCGTGTGTACAAATTATGTTTGATATCAAAATGTCTATTTTGAATAAAAAAAAATACATGCACCTTTTTTTTGTCCTACACCTTTCTGGCAATGTTGACAATTTACAAAGATTTCGATGGCAAAAGGTAGGTGTTTAGATGATTTCTGGAAACCAACTAGGTTATTGTTGTCGACAAGGAAACGAAGCAAAGGTAGACAAGTCGTACTTAAAATCTTAACAATTCGGAACTCAGTTACCTTCCGATGGTAACAGTTATGCTTGATTGGTATTGAAATGAATGAGGATCCAATATGGGAAATGTGTTTGATTTATGACAGTGTCACGCCGTTCTTAACAATTTCTCAGTTATATCACGACGGCCAGTTCACCTACTCGTGCATTTCCTGGTTTTCTCACACCAGTACTCCACACAACAATCTTCCCAAGCAACTGGCTGCTCTTCCACATAGACTTAGCCAATTGGTGGAAGACGAATGACGCATGTCGCATTGAATTTTGTCAATCGTCGGAAAGAAAGTTGGCCGAGCCGGGATTCAAATATGGGAAATGTGTTTGATTTATTGGAGTGTCGTCACGCCGTTTTCAAAATTATTTCAGTTATATCACAGCGACAGATCACTTATTCATGATCGGGGGGGGGGGGGGGTGGGGGGAAGGCAGTACTACACTAGGAAACGTGCCGTAACCGTCATCATGACCATCGCGGGGCGGGCGGGGATCGTACCCGGAATGCCAAGTTTCAACTCACCCATGCTAATCAATCAGTCATGTGTAATTTTTAAAGTTCTATTCAGATGACGACACAGTGCGCAAACGTTATTAACGTTTAAGGTTTTATTATTGATTAACGGAAACATGAATGTCGCATTAATTGTATTACATGTATGACGTTTGTCTGCGCCAAAATATCTTATTTAAAGAAAACCGGTTCAAATTCTTTAAATTTCTTTAATCTATCTTAATTCAAAGTGGTAAAGGACAACGGCCCCGCTTAAATGACATTGGCTCCCCTTAGTTTAAATGACCGAACGGTTATTCTGAAATAGTTTTTGTTTCGGCTTTAGATTATTCATAAATGGAGATGTATTTACTGAAATCTTAATTTCGAGGTCATATCAAATAAACATACAGCTACCGTCTGGTCAATTTCTAGACCAACTCTCGTACACATATACTCACGTGTATTCATACATCGCTTTAATCGTAGTAAGCTTAAACTGACACAGACCGCCTCGGTGGTATAATGGTAGAGCGTCCACCTCGGTTGCGGAAGGTCGCAGATTCGATCACCAGTCTCCTGACGCTAAGGATCACTATACGACTCGATGGTGTCAATATAATTTGGACCAGCAGTCCTGGTTACTTACACTGGAAGAGCCGTGATAATAACTGGGATTTTTTTTAATGCTGATTAAAACACAAAACAATTACGAAACAAACGAATTTATTGACAGAATATTGCTTTACCAATATTATCCTGGTTTCGGCTATTTAAGATAATTCAAACTCCTCCTGCACGACATGATCATAACATTTGCATTAGTTTATGCCTGCTGAATGAAACTAATTATTAAACTAATGTCACTTAAGGCAATGCTACCAAAGATTAAAGAAATAATAACTACCGAGAATGTTCCTATTGCTTTTGAAGAAGCTCTGTCGTCTTCGATTGAAATTTTTGATTGCTTAAACTTGCTTGTTTCTTTAGGATCAATAGTTAAGTTCTTGACTATTGCGTGGACTGTTTCCTCAATGTGTCCTGCGTTGTCACCTGCATTTTCAATTATCGGCGCCGGACAAAAATCATAACAAGTGCACATTAGTTTATCTGTTGATGATGTAATGTGATCACTAACTAGTGTTGTAGTTGTAGTTGTTGAATCTGAAGTCGTAGATGTAGTTGTTGGATTTGAAGTTGTAGATGTAGTTGTTGGATCTGAGATCGTAGATGTAATTGTAGGATCTGAAATTGTAGATGTAATTGTTGGTTCTGAAGTTGCAGATGTAGTTGTTGGTACTGAAGTTGTATATTTAGTTCTTGGATCTGAGGCTGTAGATATAGTTGTTTGATCTGAAGTTGTAGATGTAGTTGTTGGATCTGAAGTTGTATATGCAGTTGTTAGATCTGAAGTTGTAGATGTAATTATTGGTTCTGAAGTTGTAGATGTAGTTTTTAAATCTGAAGTTGTAGATATAGTTGTTGGATCTGAAGTTGTAGATGTTGTTGTTGGATCTGAAATTGTAGATGTAACTGTTGTTACTGAAGTTGTAGATGTAGTTGTTGGTTCTGAAGTCGTAGATATAGTGGTAACAGCACTTGTTGGATATGAAGTCGTAAAAGCACTTGTTGGTTCCGAAGTCGTAAAATTACTTGTTGGTTCTGAAGCGGTAGGTGCAGTAGTTGGTTCTGAAGTGGTAGGTGCAGTAGTTGGTTCTGAAGTGGTAGGTGCAGTAGTTGGTTCTGAAGTGGTAGGTGCAGTAGTTGGTTCTGAAGTGGTAGGTACAGTAGTTGGTTCTGAAGTGGTAGGTGCAGTAGTTGGTTCTGAAGTGGTAGGTGCAGTAGTTGGTTCTGAATTCATATTTGTTGGTATTGGAGACATAAGTGTACTTGTTGATGTATTTGTAGGTTCTGACGTCGCTAATTCTAACTCGGTCGTAGTTGGTGCCGTTGACTCTGTTGGTTTCACTGAGCATTCAAATGAATCGTATACTTCTAGGTTAGAGCTGATAATGCTATTAACCAACATAGCTGAAAATGTGAATAAGTTTTAATTGAAGTATTGGCAATTAAAAAATATTCCTAAGATTCTCCTTACTCCCAATCGCATTAAAATTATATTTCATCTGACAACACCGCATAAAAGTTGCCTCGAATTGACCGACTTAGTTGCTTGAAAAGTATGTTGTGTGGTGTACTGGTGTGGGAAAACCACTAGGTGAACTGGTCGTCGTGATATGATGGAAAATTTGTTGAAAACGGCGTTAGACCCTAATCAATCAAAACATCTTTAGAATGGGACGAATGTCAATCATCATTATTTCATAAATGTTGAATGACCCAAACTGGCGATATTGTTACACGTAATCATGCTGCTGGTTAGATATGACAACGAACTGTCGGTATTGTTACACGTAATCATGCTGCTGGTTAGATATGAAAACGAACTGACGATAACTCAAACCCGAAAGGAACCGATAAATAACTTTCGAGTAATGGACGTGTTCGAATTAATCACTCGATTTTTTTTGAATTCGTTTAATTATTGTCAGCTTTAGAATTCATTTATTCTTAAGTATGTATTAACACAAGCAAGACAGTGACAAAATCATATTAATTTAACCACGCAGCAGCATTTATGAACTGCTCGTAATGAGCAATCAGAACAGCTGTTGTACGCTATTTTCAAAATATACATGAGCCGTTCCACGAGAATACCAACATTATGGACTCTGCGTAATGTAATCGACCCAGATCAGCCCTGCGCAATCCGCGCAGGCTAATCCGGGCCGACAAATTCCGTCGCAGGGGGATAGAGGTTGTAGAGTAATGATTCATGAAACAGAAAATCCGAAGGAGACGAAAAATTTATGTCCGGGATAGCCTGCGCGGCATGCTTAGGCTGATCCGGATCGATAATAAACCCAGAGTCAACAATGTTTGTTTTTTTGTGTCGTTGAAAGGCTCATATTCATTACGGGGAAATGATTGAACGATAATTGCGAATTGTCCATGTTAGAGTTATCGCGAGTCCACTGTAAATGTATTACTATACCTTCCATCCCAGTTTTAGTGTAGTGGGATATGTTGCTGCCAGCGGCGGTTAGAGAATAATTCAAATATGCGTATCCATAAACATCATTTATATAACTTCGACATTCTCCATCGGTGCTATTGTATGTGGAAACCGACACAGTAGGCGTGGTTACGACAGTACGTAACGCACTCGGTTGAAATTGAAATAATTTGTGTTCAAACTGGTGTTCTGCGGTGGATTCGGATCAACATCGTAACCACGGTACTCTGTATAATTCAGAAGGTCTGAAACAAGAAAGAAAACACTCACTTTTATGTTCATCATTGTATGTATATCTTCTCTCACTTTCTGTCTGTTCACTACATCTCTCCATCTCTTTCTCACTCTCTCTCTCTCTTCACTCCTCTCTCTCTCTCTCTCTCTCTCTCTCTCTCTCTCTCTCTCCTCCTCTCTCTCTCATCTCTCCTCTCTCTCTCTCCTCTCTCTCTCTCTCCTCTCTCTCTCCTCTCTCTCTCTCTCTCTCTCTCTTCTCTCTCTCTCTCTCTCTCTCTCCTCTCATCTCTCTCTCTCTCTCTCTCTCTCTCTCTCTGTCAAATATATCTCCCCCAGTTTGCTTGAAGGAAAAGCTGTTGTGTTGAGTACTGGTGTGAGAATGCCAGGTAGTAATATGAGTAGTGGTGAACGTGACATGACTGAACAAATTGTTGGAAACCGGTCTCTCTCTGTTCATGTCTCTCTGTCTCTCCATCTCTCATCCCCTCTCTCCCTCTCTCTCTCTTCTCCTCTCTCTCTCTCTCTCTCATCTCTCTCTCTTCTGTCTCTCTCTCTCTGTCTGTCTGTCTCTCTCTGTCTCTGTCTCTGTCTCTCTCTCTGTCTGTCTCTCTCTCTCTCTTGTCTTCTCTTCTCTGTCTCTCTCTCTGTCCTCTCTCTGTCTCTCTCCTCTCTGTCTCCTCCTCTGCTCTCTCTCTATCTCTGTCTCTCTCTCTCTGTTCTCTCTCTCTCTGCCTCTCCTTTCTCCTCTCTGTGTCCTCTCTCTGTCTCTCCTCTCCTCTCTCATCTCCTCTCTCTCTCTCTCTTCTCTCTCTCTCTCTCTCTCTTCTCTCTCTCTGTGTGTCTCTCTGTGTTCTCTCCCTCTCTCTCTCTCCTGTCTCTCTCTGTCTCTCTCTCTCTGTCTCCTCTGTCTCTCTCCTGTCTCTCTGTCTCTCTGTCTCCTCTCTCTGTCTCTCTCTCTCTCCTCTCTCTCTCTCTCTCTCTCTCATCTCTCTCTCTCTCATCTCTCTCTCTCTCTCTCCTCTCTCTCTCTCTCTGTCTCTCTCTCTCTGTCTCTCTCTCTTGATTACCTGGTTGCCAATCAACACAATTGAAAAAACGGCGGGACTATAACAACTCCTTGTCTGAAATGAAGGCGGGTGACCCAATGACGTCATATGCGTTAACGGAGCAATGTTCATCGGCGTTTGCTGACGTCGAAGAGAAGTTCATCCGTACCCCGAGTTGCATGACAAATCGGTATTTGTATTCACCCACGTGTTAGATGTGTTATTGGGTCGGAACCGGTTGGTCCAGATAGTGGTATTCTCGTATCTGAAGAATACAGAAGTTGATAAAAAATGGCCGACATATACATGTAATCACCTGAGGAATATACTTTACTAAATTTAAATGAAACTTTAAGAAAACACGTAAACGGAATTTGTGAAGCGATTGGTACACCTTTAGCACTGAGTATAGCACTGAGTATAGCACTGAGTATAGCACTGAGTCTAGCACTGATTAAAGCACTGAGTATAGCATTGAGTATAGCATTGAGTATAGCATTGAGTATAGCATTGAGTATAGCACTAAATATAGCACT